>JAVIWC010000255.1:0-167625 GCA_031894815.1 Creontiades dilutus
TTTGAGCAATTTTTATGAAAAAACGCGAAAATAACCATGAAGGAAGCGTTTTATCGAAAAAACGGACTTCAGATTCGTGTTCAGCACCCCGAAAAACCCCTTACAGAGTAGGTTTGAAAGCGATTAAACAGAGATTATTTTTGAGCAATTTTGATGAAAAAACGCGAAAATAACCATGAAGGAAGCGTTTTATCGAAAACGGACTTCAGATTCGTGTTCAGCACCCCGAAAAACCCCTTAGAGAGTAGGTTTGAAAGGATTAAACAGAGTTAATTTTTGAGCAATTTTGATGAAAAACGCGAAAATAACCATGAAGGAAGCGTTTTATCGAAAAAGGACTTCAGATTCGTGTTCAGCACCCCGAAAAACCCCTTAGAGAGTAGGTTTGAAAGCGATTAAACAGAGTTTATTTTTGAGCAATTTTGATGAAAAAACGCGAAAATAACCATGAAGGAAGCGTTTTATCGAAAAAGGACTTCAGATTCGTGTTCAGCACCCCGAAAAACCCCTTAGAGAGTAGGTTTGAAAGCGATTAAACAGAGTTTATTTTTGAGCAATTTTGATGAAAAAACGCGAAAATAACCATGAAGGAAGCGTTTTATCGAAAAACGGACTTCAGATTCGTGTTCAGCACCCCGAAAAACCCCTTAGAGAGTAGGTTTGAAAGGGATTAAACAGAGTTTATTTTTGAGCAATTTTGATGAAAAACGCGAAAATAACCATGAAGGAAGCGTTTTATCGAAAAAAGGACTCCAGATTCGTGTTCAGCACCCCGAAAAACCCCTTAGAGAGTAGGTTTGAAAGCGATTAAACAGAGTTTATTTTTGAGCAATTTTGATGAAAAATCGCGAAAATAACCATGAAGGAAGCGTTTTATCGAAAAAAAACGGACTTCATAAACAGAGTTCATTTTTGAGCAATTTTGATGAAAAAACGCGAAAATAACCATGAAGGAAGCGTTTTATCGAAAAAGGACTTCAGATTCGTGTTCAGCACCCCGAAAAACCCCTTAGAGAGTAGGTTTGAAAGCGATTAAACAGAGTTTATTTTTGAGCAATTTTGATGAAAAAACGCGAAAATAACCATGAAGGAAGCGTTTTATCGAAAAACGGACTTCAGATTCGTGTTCAGCACCCCGAAAAACCCCTTAGAGAGTAGGTTTGAAAGCGATTAAACAGAGTTTATTTTTGAGCAATTTTGATGAAAAAACGCGAAAATAACCATGAAGGAAGCGTTTTATCGAAAAAAGGACTTCAGATTCGTGTTCAGCACCCCGAAAAACCCCTTAGAGAGTAGGTTTGAAAGCGATTAAACAGAGTTTATTTTTGAGCAATTTTGATGAAAAAACGCGAAAATAACCATGAAGGAAGCGTTTTATCGAAAAACGGACTTCAGATTCGTGTTCAGCACCCCGAAAAACCCCTTAGAGAGTAGGTTTGAAAGCGATTAAACAGAGTTTATTTTTGAGCAATTTTGATGAAAAAACGCGAAAATAACCATGAAGGAAGCGTTTTATCGAAAAACGGACTTCAGATTCGTGTTCAGCACCCCGAAAAACCCCTTAGAGAGTAGGTTTGAAAGCGATTAAACAGAGTTTATTTTTGAGCAATTTTGATGAAAAAACGCGAAAATAACCATGAAGGAAGCGTTTTATCGAAAAACGGACTTCAGATTCGTGTTCAGCACCCCGAAAAACCCCTTAGAGAGTAGGTTTGAAAGCGATTAAACAGAGTTTATTTTTGAGCAATTTTGATGAAAAAACGCGAAAATAACCATGAAGGAAGCGTTTTATCGAAAAAAGGACTTCAGATTCGTGTTCAGCACCCCGAAAAACCCCTTAGAGAGTAGGTTTGAAAGCGATTAAACAGAGTTTATTTTTGAGCAATTTTGATGAAAAAACGCGAAAATAACCATGAAGGAAGCGTTTTATCGAAAAAACGGACTTCAGATTCGTGTTCAGCACCCCGAAAAACCCCTTAGAGAGTAGGTTTGAAAGCGATTAAACAGAGTTTATTTTTGAGCAATTTTGATGAAAAAACGCGAAAATAACCATGAAGGAAGCGTTTTATCGAAAAAGGACTTCAGATTCGTGTTCAGCACCCCGAAAAACCCCTTAGAGAGTAGGTTTGAAAGCGATTAAACAGAGTTTATTTTTGAGCAATTTTGATGAAAAAACGCGAAAATAACCATGAAGGAAGCGTTTTATCGAAAAAGGACTTCAGATTCGTGTTCAGCACCCCGAAAAACCCCTTAGAGAGTAGGTTTGAAAGCGATTAAACAGAGTTTATTTTTGAGCAATTTTGATGAAAAAACGCGAAAATAACCATGAAGGAAGCGTTTTATCGAAAAAAGGACTTCAGATTCGTGTTCAGCACCCCGAAAAACCCCTTAGAGAGTAGGTTTGAAAGCGATTAAACAGAGTTTATTTTTGAGCAATTTTGATGAAAAAACGCGAAAATAACCATGAAGGAAGCGTTTTATCGAAAAACGGACTTCAGATTCGTGTTCAGCACCCCGAAAAACCCCTTAGAGAGTAGGTTTGAAAGCGATTAAACAGAGTTTATTTTTGAGCAATTTTGATGAAAAAACGCGAAAATAACCATGAAGGAAGCGTTTTATCGAAAAAGGACTTCAGATTCGTGTTCAGCACCCCGAAAAACCCCTTAGAGAGTAGGTTTGAAAGCGATTAAACAGAGTTTATTTTTGAGCAATTTTGATGAAAAAACGCGAAAATAACCATGAAGGAAGCGTTTTATCGAAAAAGGACTTCAGATTCGTGTTCAGCACCCCGAAAAACCCCTTAGAGAGTAGGTTTGAAAGCGATTAAACAGAGTTCATTTTTGAGCAATTTTGATGAAAAAACGCGAAAATAACCATGAAGGAAGCGTTTTATCGAAAAAAGGACTTCAGATTCGTGTTCAGCACCCCGAAAAACCCCTTAGAGAGTAGGTTTGAAAGCGATTAAACAGAGTTTATTTTTGAGCAATTTTGATGAAAAAACGCGAAAATAACCATGAAGGAAGCGTTTTATCGAAAAAAGGACTTCAGATTCGTGTTCAGCACCCCGAAAAACCCCTTAGAGAGTAGGTTTGAAAGCGATTAAACAGAGTTTATTTTTGAGCAATTTTGATGAAAAAACGCGAAAATAACCATGAAGGAAGCGTTTTATCGAAAAAAGGACTTCAGATTCGTGTTCAGCACCCCGAAAAACCCCTTAGAGAGTAGGTTTGAAAGCGATTAAACAGAGTTTATTTTTGAGCAATTTTGATGAAAAAACGCGAAAATAACCATGAAGGAAGCGTTTTATCGAAAAAAGGACTTCAGATTCGTGTTCAGCACCCCGAAAAACCCCTTAGAGAGTAGGTTTGAAAGCGATTAAACAGAGTTTATTTTTGAGCAATTTTGATGAAAAAACGCGAAAATAACCATGAAGGAAGCGTTTTATCGAAAAAAGGACTTCAGATTCGTGTTCAGCACCCCGAAAAACCCCTTAGAGAGTAGGTTTGAAAGCGATTAAACAGAGTTTATTTTTGAGCAATTTTGATGAAAAAACGCGAAAATAACCATGAAGGAAGCGTTTTATCGAAAAAAGGACTTCAGATTCGTGTTCAGCACCCCGAAAAACCCCTTAGAGAGTAGGTTTGAAAGCGATTAAACAGAGTTTATTTTTGAGCAATTTTGATGAAAAAACGCGAAAATAACCATGAAGGAAGCGTTTTATCGAAAAAAGGACTTCAGATTCGTGTTCAGCACCCCGAAAAACCCCTTAGAGAGTAGGTTTGAAAGCGATTAAACAGAGTTTATTTTTGAGCAATTTTGATGAAAAAACGCGAAAATAACCATGAAGGAAGCGTTTTATCGAAAAAAGGACTTCAGATTCGTGTTCAGCACCCCGAAAAACCCCTTAGAGAGTAGGTTTGAAAGCGATTAAACAGAGTTTATTTTTGAGCAATTTTGATGAAAAAACGCGAAAATAACCATGAAGGAAGCGTTTTATCGAAAAAAGGACTTCAGATTCGTGTTCAGCACCCCGAAAAACCCCTTAGAGAGTAGGTTTGAAAGCGATTAAACAGAGTTTATTTTTGAGCAATTTTGATGAAAAAACGCGAAAATAACCATGAAGGAAGCGTTTTATCGAAAAAAGGACTTCAGATTCGTGTTCAGCACCCCGAAAAACCCCTTAGAGAGTAGGTTTGAAAGCGATTAAACAGAGTTTATTTTTGAGCAATTTTGATGAAAAAACGCGAAAATAACCATGAAGGAAGCGTTTTATCGAAAAAGGACTTCAGATTCGTGTTCAGCACCCCGAAAAACCCCTTAGAGAGTAGGTTTGAAAGCGATTAAACAGAGTTTATTTTTGAGCAATTTTGATGAAAAAACGCGAAAATAACCATGAAGGAAGCGTTTTATCGAAAAAAGGACTTCAGATTCGTGTTCAGCACCCCGAAAAACCCCTTAGAGAGTAGGTTTGAAAGCGATTAAACAGAGTTTATTTTTGAGCAATTTTGATGAAAAAACGCGAAAATAACCATGAAGGAAGCGTTTTATCGAAAAAAGGACTTCAGATTCGTGTTCAGCACCCCGAAAAACCCCTTAGAGAGTAGGTTTGAAAGCGATTAAACAGAGTTTATTTTTGAGCAATTTTGATGAAAAAACGCGAAAATAACCATGAAGGAAGCGTTTTATCGAAAAAAGGACTTCAGATTCGTGTTCAGCACCCCGAAAAACCCCTTAGAGAGTAGGTTTGAAAGCGATTAAACAGAGTTCATTTTTGAGCAATTTTGATGAAAAAACGCGAAAATAACCATGAAGGAAGCGTTTTATCGAAAAAAGGACTTCAGATTCGTGTTCAGCACCCCGAAAAACCCCTTAGAGAGTAGGTTTGAAAGCGATTAAACAGAGTTTATTTTTGAGCAATTTTGATGAAAAAACGCGAAAATAACCATGAAGGAAGCGTTTTATCGAAAAAAGGACTTCAGATTCGTGTTCAGCACCCCGAAAAACCCCTTAGAGAGTAGGTTTGAAAGCGATTAAACAGAGTTTATTTTTGAGCAATTTTGATGAAAAAACGCGAAAATAACCATGAAGGAAGCGTTTTATCGAAAAAAGGACTTCAGATTCGTGTTCAGCACCCCGAAAAACCCCTTAGAGAGTAGGTTTGAAAGCGATTAAACAGAGTTTATTTTTGAGCAATTTTGATGAAAAAACGCGAAAATAACCATGAAGGAAGCGTTTTATCGAAAAAAGGACTTCAGATTCGTGTTCAGCACCCCGAAAAACCCCTTAGAGAGTAGGTTTGAAAGCGATTAAACAGAGTTTATTTTTGAGCAATTTTGATGAAAAAACGCGAAAATAACCATGAAGGAAGCGTTTTATCGAAAAAAGGACTTCAGATTCGTGTTCAGCACCCCGAAAAACCCCTTAGAGAGTAGGTTTGAAAGCGATTAAACAGAGTTTATTTTTGAGCAATTTTGATGAAAAAACGCGAAAATAACCATGAAGGAAGCGTTTTATCGAAAAAAGGACTTCAGATTCGTGTTCAGCACCCCGAAAAACCCCTTAGAGAGTAGGTTTGAAAGCGATTAAACAGAGTTTATTTTTGAGCAATTTTGATGAAAAAACGCGAAAATAACCATGAAGGAAGCGTTTTATCGAAAAAAGGACTTCAGATTCGTGTTCAGCACCCCGAAAAACCCCTTAGAGAGTAGGTTTGAAAGCGATTAAACAGAGTTTATTTTTGAGCAATTTTGATGAAAAAACGCGAAAATAACCATGAAGGAAGCGTTTTATCGAAAAAAGGACTTCAGATTCGTGTTCAGCACCCCGAAAAACCCCTTAGAGAGTAGGTTTGAAAGCGATTAAACAGAGTTTATTTTTGAGCAATTTTGATGAAAAAACGCGAAAATAACCATGAAGGAAGCGTTTTATCGAAAAAAGGACTTCAGATTCGTGTTCAGCACCCCGAAAAACCCCTTAGAGAGTAGGTTTGAAAGCGATTAAACAGAGTTTATTTTTGAGCAATTTTGATGAAAAAACGCGAAAATAACCATGAAGGAAGCGTTTTATCGAAAAAAGGACTTCAGATTCGTGTTCAGCACCCCGAAAAACCCCTTAGAGAGTAGGTTTGAAAGCGATTAAACAGAGTTTATTTTTGAGCAATTTTGATGAAAAAACGCGAAAATAACCATGAAGGAAGCGTTTTATCGAAAAAGGACTTCAGATTCGTGTTCAGCACCCCGAAAAACCCCTTAGAGAGTAGGTTTGAAAGCGATTAAACAGAGTTTATTTTTGAGCAATTTTGATGAAAAAACGCGAAAATAGCCATGAAGGAAGCGTTTTATCGAAAAAAGGACTTCAGATTCGTGTTCAGCACCCCGAAAAACCCCTTAGAGAGTAGGTTTGAAAGCGATTAAACAGAGTTTATTTTTGAGCAATTTTGATGAAAAAACGCGAAAATAACCATGAAGGAAGCGTTTTATCGAAAAAAGGACTTCAGATTCGTGTTCAGCACCCCGAAAAACCCCTTAGAGAGTAGGTTTGAAAGCGATTAAACAGAGTTTATTTTTGAGCAATTTTGATGAAAAAACGCGAAAATAACCATGAAGGAAGCGTTTTATCGAAAAAAGGACTTCAGATTCGTGTTCAGCACCCCGAAAAACCCCTTAGAGAGTAGGTTTGAAAGCGATTAAACAGAGTTTATTTTTGAGCAATTTTGATGAAAAAACGCGAAAATAACCATGAAGGAAGCGTTTTATCGAAAAAGGACTTCAGATTCGTGTTCAGCACCCCGAAAAACCCCTTAGAGAGTAGGTTTGAAAGCGATTAAACAGAGTTAATTTTTGAGCAATTTTGATGAAAAAACGCGAAAATAACCATGAAGCGTTTTATCTCGTGTTCAGCACCCCGAAAACCCCTTAGAGAGTAGGTTTGAAAGCGATTAAACAGAGTTAATTTTTGAGCAATTTTGATGAAAAAACGCGAAAATAACCATGAAGGAAGCGTTTTATCGAAAAACGGACTTCAGATTCCGTGTTCAGCACCCCGAAAACCCCTTAGAGAGTAGGTTTGAAAGCGATTAAACAGAGTTTATTTTTGAGCAATTTTGATGAAAAAACGCGAAAATAACCATGAAGGAAGCGTTTTATCGAAAAAAGGACTTCAGATTCGTGTTCAGCACCCTGAAAAACCTCAGAGAGTAGGTTTGAAAGCGATTAAACAGAGTTTATTTTTGAGCAATTTGATGAAAAAACGCGAAAATAACCATGAAGGAAGCGTTTTATCGAAAAAAGGACTTCAGATTCGTGTTCAGCACCGAAAACCCTTTAGAGTAGGTTTGAAAGCGATTAAACAGAGTTTATTTTTGAGCAATCTTGAAAATGAAATCAGTTACAAAAATACTTTGCCCGTAAAGGAACATGCTATCGAAACCATTACCCTTCACTTCATACTTCCATAACAACCGAGCGAGTTGATGAAATCCACGTTCAAACTTTTCAATAAAATTGAGAATAGTGATAGAAAAATTAGGTTCCTTACTCAGACAGGTGCCGTTCTTCTTGTTCTAATAAACGTGAATAAACAAGAGAGCCACAGCACAACCTCCCTTTGTAAACACATTCCTAGGAGCAGGTTTGGTACAGGATTAAACAGTAAAGGTCATTTTTGAGTTTTTCAATTTTGATGAAAAAACGCGAAAATAACATTTTTTCATGTGTTCCGCCACCTGTTGGATACATATGGAACTAAAAGCCCGCCAGGAATTCCATTTTCTCTTCTGGAAAAACCCCTTGAGAGTAGGTTTGAAAGCGATTAAACAGAGTTAATTTTTGAGCAATTTTGATGAAAAAACGCGAAAATAACCATGAAGGAAGCGTTTTATCGAAAAACGGACTTCAGATTCGTGTTCAGCACCCCGAAAAACCCCTTAGAGAGTAGGTTTGAAAGCGATTAAACAGAGTTAATTTTTGAGCAATTTTGATGAAAAAACGCGAAAATAACCATGAAGGAAGCGTTTTATCGAAAAACGGACTTCAGATTCGTGTTCAGCACCCCGAAAAACCCCTTAGAGAGTAGGTTTGAAAGCGATTAAACAGAGTTAATTTTTGAGCAATTTTGATGAAAAAACGCGAAAATAACCATGAAGGAAGCGTTTTATCGAAAAACGGACTTCAGATTCGTGTTCAGCACCCCGAAAAACCCCTTAGAGAGTAGGTTTGAAAGCGATTAAACAGAGTTAATTTTTGAGCAATTTTGATGAAAAAACGCGAAAATAACCATGAAGGAAGCGTTTTATCGAAAAACGGACTTCAGATTCGTGTTCAGCACCCCGAAAAACCCCTTAGAGAGTAGGTTTGAAAGCGATTAAACAGAGTTAATTTTTGAGCAATTTTGATGAAAAAACGCGAAAATAACCATGAAGGAAGCGTTTTATCGAAAAACGGACTTCAGATTCGTGTTCAGCACCCCGAAAAACCCCTTAGAGAGTAGGTTTGAAAGCGATTAAACAGAGTTAATTTTTGAGCAATTTTGATGAAAAAACGCGAAAATAACCATGAAGGAAGCGTTTTATCGAAAAACGGACTTCAGATTCGTGTTCAGCACCCCGAAAAACCCCTTAGAGAGTAGGTTTGAAAGCGATTAAACAGAGTTAATTTTTGAGCAATTTTGATGAAAAAACGCGAAAATAACCATGAAGGAAGCGTTTTATCGAAAAACGGACTTCAGATTCGTGTTCAGCACCCCGAAAAACCCCTTAGAGAGTAGGTTTGAAAGCGATTAAACAGAGTTAATTTTTGAGCAATTTTGATGAAAAAACGCGAAAATAACCATGAAGGAAGCGTTTTATCGAAAAACGGACTTCAGATTCGTGTTCAGCACCCCGAAAAACCCCTTAGAGAGTAGGTTTGAAAGCGATTAAACAGAGTTAATTTTTGAGCAATTTTGATGAAAAAACGCGAAAATAACCATGAAGGAAGCGTTTTATCGAAAAACGGACTTCAGATTCGTGTTCAGCACCCCGAAAAACCCCTTAGAGAGTAGGTTTGAAAGCGATTAAACAGAGTTAATTTTTGAGCAATTTTGATGAAAAAACGCGAAAATAACCATGAAGGAAGCGTTTTATCGAAAAACGGACTTCAGATTCGTGTTCAGCACCCCGAAAAACCCCTTAGAGAGTAGGTTTGAAAGCGATTAAACAGAGTTAATTTTTGAGCAATTTTGATGAAAAAACGCGAAAATAACCATGAAGGAAGCGTTTTATCGAAAATCAGCACCCCGAAAAACCCCTTAGAGAGTAGGTTTGAAAGCGATTAAACAGAGTTAATTTTTGAGCAATTTTGATGAAAAAACGCGAAAATAACCATGAAGGAAGCGTTTTATCGAAAAACGGACTTCAGATTCGTGTTCAGCACCCCGAAAAACCCCTTAGAGAGTAGGTTTGAAAGCGATTAAACAGAGTTAATTTTTGAGCAATTTTGATGAAAAAACGCGAAAATAACCATGAAGGAAGCGTTTTATCGAAAAACGGACTTCAGATTCGTGTTCAGCACCCCGAAAAACCCCTTAGAGAGTAGGTTTGAAAGCGATTAAACAGAGTTTATTTTTGAGCAATTTTGATGAAAAAACGCGAAAATAACCATGAAGGAAGCGTTTTATCGAAAAACGGACTTCAGATTCGTGTTCAGCACCCCGAAAAACCCCTTAGAGAGTAGGTTTGAAAGCGATTAAACAGAGTTAATTTTTGAGCAATTTTGATGAAAAAACGCGAAAATAACCATGAAGGAAGCGTTTTATCGAAAAACGGACTTCAGATTCGTGTTCAGCACCCCGAAAAACCCCTTAGAGAGTAGGTTTGAAAGCGATTAAACAGAGTTAATTTTTGAGCAATTTTGATGAAAAAACGCGAAAATAACCATGAAGGAAGCGTTTTATCGAAAAACGGACTTCAGATTCGTGTTCAGCACCCCGAAAAACCCCTTAGAGAGTAGGTTTGAAAGCGATTAAACAGAGTTAATTTTTGAGCAATTTTGATGAAAAAACGCGAAAATAACCATGAAGGAAGCGTTTTATCGAAAAACGGACTTCAGATTCGTGTTCAGCACCCCGAAAAACCCTTAGAGAGTAGGTTTGAAAGCGATTAAACAGAGTTTATTTTTGAGCAATTTTGATGAAAAAACGCGAAAATAACCATGAAGGAAGCGTTTTATCGAAAAACGGACTTCAGATTCGTGTTCAGCACCCCGAAAAACCCCTTAGAGAGTAGGTTTGAAAGCGATTAAACAGAGTTTATTTTTGAGCAATTTTGATGAAAAAACGCGAAAATAACCATGAAGGAAGCGTTTTATCGAAAAACGGACTTCAGATTCGTGTTCAGCACCCCGAAAAACCCCTTAGAGAGTAGGTTTGAAAGCGATTAAACAGAGTTAATTTTTGAGCAATTTTGATGAAAAAACGCGAAAATAACCATGAAGGAAGCGTTTTATCGAAAAACGGACTTCAGATTCGTGTTCAGCACCCCGAAAAACCCCTTAGAGAGTAGGTTTGAAAGCGATTAAACAGAGTTAATTTTTGAGCAATTTTGATGAAAAAACGCGAAAATAACCATGAAGGAAGCGTTTTATCGAAAAACGGACTTCAGATTCGTGTTCAGCACCCCGAAAAACCCCTTAGAGAGTAGGTTTGAAAGCGATTAAACAGAGTTAATTTTTGAGCAATTTTGATGAAAAAACGCGAAAATAACCATGAAGGAAGCGTTTTATCGAAAAACGGACTTCAGATTCGTGTTCAGCACCCCGAAAAACCCCTTAGAGAGTAGGTTTGAAAGCGATTAAACAGAGTTAATTTTTGAGCAATTTTGATGAAAAAACGCGAAAATAACCATGAAGGAAGCGTTTTATCGAAAAACGGACTTCAGATTCGTGTTCAGCACCCCGAAAAACCCCTTAGAGAGTAGGTTTGAAAGCGATTAAACAGAGTTAATTTTTGAGCAATTTTGATGAAAAAACGCGAAAATAACCATGAAGGAAGCGTTTTATCGAAAAACGGACTTCAGATTCGTGTTCAGCACCCCGAAAAACCCCTTAGAGAGTAGGTTTGAAAGCGATTAAACAGAGTTAATTTTTGAGCAATTTTGATGAAAAAACGCGAAAATAACCATGAAGGAAGCGTTTTATCGAAAAACGGACTTCAGATTCGTGTTCAGCACCCCGAAAAACCCCTTAGAGAGTAGGTTTGAAAGCGATTAAACAGAGTTAATTTTTGAGCAATTTTGATGAAAAAACGCGAAAATAACCATGAAGGAAGCGTTTTATCGAAAAACGGACTTCAGATTCGTGTTCAGCACCCCGAAAAACCCCTTAGAGAGTAGGTTTGAAAGCGATTAAACAGAGTTAATTTTTGAGCAATTTTGATGAAAAAACGCGAAAATAACCATGAAGGAAGCGTTTTATCGAAAAACGGACTTCAGATTCGTGTTCAGCACCCCGAAAAACCCCTTAGAGAGTAGGTTTGAAAGCGATTAAACAGAGTTAATTTTTGAGCAATTTTGATGAAAAAACGCGAAAATAACCATGAAGGAAGCGTTTTATCGAAAAACGGACTTCAGATTCGTGTTCAGCACCCCGAAAAACCCCTTAGAGAGTAGGTTTGAAAGCGATTAAACAGAGTTAATTTTTGAGCAATTTTGATGAAAAAACGCGAAAATAACCATGAAGGAAGCGTTTTATCGAAAAACGGACTTCAGATTCGTGTTCAGCACCCCGAAAAACCCCTTAGAGAGTAGGTTTGAAAGCGATTAAACAGAGTTAATTTTTGAGCAATTTTGATGAAAAAACGCGAAAATAACCATGAAGGAAGCGTTTTATCGAAAAACGGACTTCAGATTCGTGTTCAGCACCCCGAAAAACCCCTTAGAGAGTAGGTTTGAAAGCGATTAAACAGAGTTTATTTTTGAGCAATTTTGATGAAAAAACGCGAAAATAACCATGAAGGAAGCGTTTTATCGAAAAACGGACTTCAGATTCGTGTTCAGCACCCCGAAAAACCCCTTAGAGAGTAGGTTTGAAAGCGATTAAACAGAGTTAATTTTTGAGCAATTTTGATGAAAAAACGCGAAAATAACCATGAAGGAAGCGTTTTATCGAAAAACGGACTTCAGATTCGTGTTCAGCACCCCGAAAAACCCCTTAGAGAGTAGGTTTGAAAGCGATTAAACAGAGTTAATTTTTGAGCAATTTTGATGAAAAAACGCGAAAATAACCATGAAGGAAGCGTTTTATCGAAAAACGGACTTCAGATTCGTGTTCAGCACCCCGAAAAACCCCTTAGAGAGTAGGTTTGAAAGCGATTAAACAGAGTTAATTTTTGAGCAATTTTGATGAAAAAACGCGAAAATAACCATGAAGGAAGCGTTTTATCGAAAAACGGACTTCAGATTCGTGTTCAGCACCCCGAAAAACCCCTTAGAGAGTAGGTTTGAAAGCGATTAAACAGAGTTTAATTTTTGAGCAATTTTGATGAAAAAACGCGAAAATAACCATGAAGGAAGCGTTTTATCGAAAAACGGACTTCAGATTCGTGTTCAGCACCCCGAAAAACCCCTTAGAGAGTAGGTTTGAAAGCGATTAAACAGAGTTAATTTTTGAGCAATTTTGATGAAAAAACGCGAAAATAACCATGAAGGAAGCGTTTTATCGAAAAAGGACTTCAGATTCGTGTTCAGCACCCCGAAAAACCCCTTAGAGAGTAGGTTTGAAAGCGATTAAACAGAGTTTATTTTGGAGCAATTTTGATAAACGGACTTCAGATTCGTGTTCAGCACCCCGAAAAACCATTTAGAGAGTAGGGTTTGCAATTTTGATGAAAAATCGCGAAAATAACCATGAAGGAAGCGTTTTATCGAAAAACGGACTTCAGATTCGTGTTCAGCACCCCGAAAAACCCCTTAGAGAGTAGGTTTGAAAGGGATTAAACAGAGTTTATTTTTGAGCAATTTTGATGAAAAATCGCGAAAATAACCATGAAGGAAGCGTTTTATCGAAAAACGGACTTCAGATTCGTGTTCAGCACCCCGAAAAACCCCTTAGAGAGTAGGTTTGAAAGGGATTAAACAGAGTTTATTTTTGAGCAATTTTGATGAAAAATCGCGAAAATAACCATGAAGGAAGCGTTTTATCGAAAAACGGACTTCAGATTCGTGTTCAGCACCCCGAAAAACCCCTTAGAGAGTAGGTTTGAAAGCGATTAAACAGAGTTTATTTTTGAGCAATTTTGATGAAAAATCGCGAAAATAACCATGAAGGAAGCGTTTTATCGGAAAACGGACTTCAGATTCGTGTTCAGCACCCCGAAAAACCCCTTAGAGAGTAGGTTTGAAAGCGATTAAACAGAGTTTATTTTTGAGCAATTTTGATGAAAAATCGCGAAAATAACCATGAAGGAAGCGTTTTATCGAAAAACGGACTTCAGATTCGTGTTCAGCACCCCGAAAAACCCCTTAGAGAGTAGGTTTGAAAGGGATTAAACAGAGTTTATTTTTGAGCAATTTTGATGAAAAATCGCGAAAATAACCATGAAGGAAGCGTTTTATCGAAAAACGGACTTCAGATTCGTGTTCAGCACCCCGAAAAACCCCTTAGAGAGTAGGTTTGAAAGCGATTAAACAGAGTTTATTTTTGAGCAATTTTGATGAAAAAACGCGAAAATAACCATGAAGGAAGCGTTTTATCGAAAAACGGACTTCAGATTCGTGTTCAGCACCCCGAAAAACCCCTTAGAGAGTAGGTTTGAAAGCGATTAAACAGAGTTTATTTTTGAGCAATTTTGATGAAAAAACGCGAAAATAACCATGAAGGAAGCGTTTTATCGAAAAACGGACTTCAGATTCGTGTTCAGCACCCCGAAAAACCCCTTAGAGAGTAGGTTTGAAAGCGATTAAACAGAGTTTATTTTTGAGCAATTTTGATGAAAAACGCGAAAATAACCATGAAGGAAGCGTTTTATCGAAAAACGGACTTCAGATTCGTGTTCAGCACCCCGAAAAACCCCTTAGAGAGTAGGTTTGAAAGCGATTAAACAGAGTTTATTTTTGAGCAATTTTGATGAAAAAACGCGAAAATAACCATGAAGGAAGCGTTTTATCGAAAAACGGACTTCAGATTCGTGTTCAGCACCCCGAAAAACCCCTTAGAGAGTAGGTTTGAAAGCGATTAAACAGAGTTTATTTTTGAGCAATTTTGATGAAAAAACGCGAAAATAACCATGAAGGAAGCGTTTTATCGAAAAACGGACTTCAGATTCGTGTTCAGCACCCCGAAAAACCCCTTAGAGAGTAGGTTTGAAAGCGATTAAACAGAGTTTATTTTTGAGCAATTTTGATGAAAAAACGCGAAAATAACCATGAAGGAAGCGTTTTATCGAAAAACGGACTTCAGATTCGTGTTCAGCACCCCGAAAAACCCCTTAGAGAGTAGGTTTGAAAGCGATTAAACAGAGTTTATTTTTGAGCAATTTTGATGAAAAAACGCGAAAATAACCATGAAGGAAGCGTTTTATCGAAAAACGGACTTCAGATTCGTGTTCAGCACCCCGAAAAACCCCTTAGAGAGTAGGTTTGAAAGCGATTAAACAGAGTTAATTTTTGAGCAATTTTGATGAAAAAACGCGAAAATAACCATGAAGGAAGCGTTTTATCGAAAAACGGACTTCAGATTCGTGTTCAGCACCCCGAAAAACCCCTTAGAGAGTAGGTTTGAAAGGATTAAACAGAGTTTAATTTTTGAGCAATTTTGATGAAAAATCGCGAAAATAACCATGAAGGAAGCGTTTTATCGAAAAACGGACTTCAGATTCGTGTTCAGCACCCCGAAAAACCCCTTAGAGAGTAGGTTTGAAAGGGATTAAACAGAGTTAATTTTTGAGCAATTTTGATGAAAAATCGCGAAAATAACCATGAAGGAAGCGTTTTATCGAAAAACGGACTTCAGATTCGTGTTCAGCACCCCGAAAAACCCCTTAGAGAGTAGGTTTGAAAGCGATTAAACAGAGTTTATTTTTGAGCAATTTTGATGAAAAATCGCGAAAATAACCATGAAGGAAGCGTTTTATCGAAAAACGGACTTCAGATTCGTGTTCAGCACCCCGAAAAACCCCTTAGAGAGTAGGTTTGAAAGCGATTAAACAGAGTTAATTTTTGAGCAATTTTGATGAAAAATCGCGAAAATAACCATGAAGGAAGCGTTTTATCGAAAAACGGACTTCAGATTCGTGTTCAGCACCCCGAAAAACCCCTTAGAGAGTAGGTTTGAAAGCGATTAAACAGAGTTAATTTTTGAGCAATTTTGATGAAAAATCGCGAAAATAACCATGAAGGAAGCGTTTTATCGAAAAACGGACTTCAGATTCGTGTTCAGCACCCGAAAAACCCCTTAGAGAGTAGGTTTGAAAGCGATTAAACAGAGTTAATTTTTGAGCAATTTTGATGAAAAAACGCGAAAATAACCATGAAGGAAGCGTTTTATCGAAAAACGGACTTCAGATTCGTGTTCAGCACCCCGAAAAACCCCTTAGAGAGTAGGTTTGAAAGCGATTAAACAGAGTTAATTTTTGAGCAATTTTGATGAAAAAACGCGAAAATAACCATGAAGGAAGCGTTTTATCGAAAAACGGACTTCAGATTCGTGTTCAGCACCCCGAAAAACCCCTTAGAGAGTAGGTTTGAAAGCGATTAAACAGAGTTAATTTTTGAGCAATTTTGATGAAAAATCGCGAAAATAACCATGAAGGAAGCGTTTTATCGAAAAACGGACTTCAGATTCGTGTTCAGCACCCCGAAAAACCCCTTAGAGAGTAGGTTTGAAAGCGATTAAACAGAGTTTATTTTTGAGCAATTTTGATGAAAAAACGCGAAAATAACCATGAAGGAAGCGTTTTATCGAAAAACGGACTTCAGATTCGTGTTCAGCACCCCGAAAAACCCCTTAGAGAGTAGGTTTGAAAGCGATTAAACAGAGTTTATTTTTGAGCAATTTTGATGAAAAATCGCGAAAATAACCATGAAGGAAGCGTTTTATCGAAAAACGGACTTCAGATTCGTGTTCAGCACCCCGAAAAACCCCTTAGAGAGTAGGTTTGAAAGCGATTAAACAGAGTTTAATTTTTGAGCAATTTTGATGAAAAAACGCGAAAATAACCATGAAGGAAGCGTTTTATCGAAAAACGGACTTCAGATTCGTGTTCAGCACCCCGAAAAACCCCTTAGAGAGTAGGTTTGAAAGCGATTAAACAGAGTTAATTTTTGAGCAATTTTGATGAAAAAACGCGAAAATAACCATGAAGGAAGCGTTTTATCGAAAAACGGACTTCAGATTCGTGTTCAGCACCCCGAAAAACCCCTTAGAGAGTAGGTTTGAAAGCGATTAAACAGAGTTTATTTTTGAGCAATTTTGATGAAAAACGCGAAAATAACCATGAAGGAAGCGTTTTATCGAAAAACGGACTTCAGATTCGTGTTCAGCACCCCGAAAAACCCCTTAGAGAGTAGGTTTGAAAGCGATTAAACAGAGTTAATTTTTGAGCAATTTTGATGAAAAATCGCGAAAATAACCATGAAGGAAGCGTTTTATCGAAAAACGGACTTCAGATTCGTGTTCAGCACCCCGAAAAACCCCTTAGAGAGTAGGTTTGAAAGCGATTAAACAGAGTTTATTTTTGAGCAATTTTGATGAAAAATCGCGAAAATAACCATGAAGGAAGCGTTTTATCGAAAAACGGACTTCAGATTCGTGTTCAGCACCCCGAAAAACCCCTTAGAGAGTAGGTTTGAAAGCGATTAAACAGAGTTTATTTTTGAGCAATTTTGATGAAAAAACGCGAAAATAACCATGAAGGAAGCGTTTTATCGAAAAACGGACTTCAGATTCGTGTTCAGCACCCCGAAAAACCCCTTAGAGAGTAGGTTTGAAAGCGATTAAACAGAGTTTAATTTTTGAGCAATTTTGATGAAAAAACGCGAAAATAACCATGAAGGAAGCGTTTTATCGAAAAACGGACTTCAGATTCGTGTTCAGCACCCCGAAAAACCCCTTAGAGAGTAGGTTTGAAAGCGATTAAACAGAGTTAATTTTTGAGCAATTTTGATGAAAAAACGCGAAAATAACCATGAAGGAAGCGTTTTATCGAAAAACGGACTTCAGATTCGTGTTCAGCACCCCGAAAAACCCCTTAGAGAGTAGGTTTGAAAAGCGATTAAACAGAGTTTATTTTTGAGCAATTTTGATGAAAAAACGCGAAAATAACCATGAAGGAAGCGTTTTATCGAAAAACGGACTTCAGATTCGTGTTCAGCACCCCGAAAAACCCCTTAGAGAGTAGGTTTAGAAGCGATTAAACAGAGTTAATTTTTTGAGCAATTTTGATGAAAAAACGCGAAAATAACCATGAAGGAATCGTTTTATCGAAAAACGGACTTCAGATTCGTGTTCAGCACCCCGAAAAACCGCTTAGAGAGTAGGTTTGAAAGCGATTAAACAGAGTTTATTTTTGAGCAATTTTGATGAAAAAACGCGAAAATAACCACGAAGGAAGCGTTTTATCGAAAACGGACTTCAGATTCGTGTTCAGCACCCCGCAAAACCCTTTAGAGAGTAGGTTTGAAAGCGATTAAACAGAGTTAATTTTTGAGCAATTTTGATGAAAAAACGCGAAAATAACCATGAAGAAAGCGTTTTATCGAAAAACGGACTTTGATTCGTGTTCAGCACCCTGAAAAAACCCCTTAGAGAGTAGGTTTGAAAGCGATTAAACAGAGTTAATTTTTGAGCAATTTTGATGAAAACGCGAAAATAACCATGAAGGAAGCGTTTTATCGAAAAACGGACTTCAGATTCGTGTTCAGCACCCCGAAAAACCCCTTAGAGAGTAGGTTTGAAAGCGATTAAACAGAGTTAATTTTTGAGCAATTTTGATGAAAAAACGCGAAAATAACCATGAAGGAAGCGTTTTATCGAAAAACGGACTTCAGATTCGTGTTCAGCACCCCGAAAAACCCCTTAGAGAGTAGGTTTGAAAGCGATTAAACAGAGTTAATTTTTGAGCAATTTTGATGAAAAATCGCGAAAATAACCATGAAGGAAGCGTTTTATCGAAAAACGGACTTCAGATTCGTGTTCAGCACCCCGAAAAACCCCTTAGAGAGTAGGTTTGAAGGGATTAAACAGAGTTAATTTTTGAGCAATTTTGATGAAAAATCGCGAAAATAACCATGAAGGAAGCGTTTTATCGAAAAACGGACTTCAGATTCGTGTTCAGCACCCCGAAAAACCCCTTAGAGAGTAGGTTTGAAAGCGATTAAACAGAGTTTATTTTTGAGCAATTTTGATGAAAAATCGCGAAAATAACCATGAAGGAAGCGTTTTATCGAAAAACGGACTTCAGATTCGTGTTCAGCACCCCGAAAAACCCCTTAGAGAGTAGGTTTGAAAGCGATTAAACAGAGTTAATTTTTGAGCAATTTTGATGAAAAATCGCGAAAATAACCATGAAGGAAGCGTTTTATCGAAAAACGGACTTCAGATTCGTGTTCAGCACCCCGAAAAACCCCTTAGAGAGTAGGTTTGAAAGCGATTAAACAGAGTTTATTTTTGAGCAATTTTGATGAAAAAACGCGAAAATAACCATGAAGGAAGCGTTTTATCGAAAAACGGACTTCAGATTCGTGTTCAGCACCCCGAAAAACCCCTTAGAGAGTAGGTTTGAAAGCGATTAAACAGAGTTAATTTTTGAGCAATTTTGATGAAAAAACGCGAAAATAACCATGAAGGAAGCGTTTTATCGAAAAACGGACTTCAGATTCGTGTTCAGCACCCCGAAAAACCCTTAGAGAGTAGGTTTGAAAGCGATTAAACAGAGTTTATTTTTGAGCAATTTTGATGAAAAAACGCGAAAATAACCATGAAGGAAGCGTTTTATCGAAAAACGGACTTCAGATTCGTGTTCAGCACCCCGAAAAACCCCTTAGAGAGTAGGTTTGAAAGCGATTAAACAGAGTTAATTTTTGAGCAATTTTGATGAAAAAACGCGAAAATAACCATGAAGGAAGCGTTTTATCGAAAAACGGACTTCAGATTCGTGTTCAGCACCCCGAAAAACCCCTTAGAGAGTAGGTTTGAAAGCGATTAAACAGAGTTAATTTTGAGCAATTTTGATGAAAAAACGCGAAAATAACCATGAAGGAAGCGTTTTATCGAAAAACGGACTTCAGATTCGTGTTCAGCACCCCGAAAAACCCCTTAGAGAGTAGGTTTGAAAGCGATTAAACAGAGTTAATTTTTGAGCAATTTTGATGAAAAAACGCGAAAATAACCATGAAGGAAGCGTTTTATCGAAAAACGGACTTCAGATTCGTGTTCAGCACCCCGAAAAACCCCTTAGAGAGTAGGTTTGAAAGCGATTAAACAGAGTTAATTTTTGAGCAATTTTGATGAAAAACGCGAAAATAACCATGAAGGAAGCGTTTTATCGAAAAACGGACTTCAGATTCGTGTTCAGCACCCCGAAAAACCCCTTAGAGAGTAGGTTTGAAAGCGATTAAACAGAGTTTAATTTTTGAGCAATTTTGATGAAAAATCGCGAAAATAACCATGAAGGAAGCGTTTTATCGAAAAACGGACTTCAGATTCGTGTTCAGCACCCCGAAAAACCCCTTAGAGAGTAGGTTTGAAAGCGATTAAACAGAGTTAATTTTTGAGCAATTTTGATGAAAAATCGCGAAAATAACCATGAAGGAAGCGTTTTATCGAAAAACGGACTTCAGATTCGTGTTCAGCACCCCGAAAAACCCCTTAGAGAGTAGGTTTGAAAGCGATTAAACAGAGTTAATTTTTGAGTAATTTTGATGAAAACAAGGAAATAACCATGAAGGAAGCGTTTTATCGAAAAACGGACTTCAGATTCGTGTTCAGCACCCTGAAAACCCCTTAGAGAGTAGGTTTGAAAGCGATTAAATAGAGTTAATTTTTGAGCAATTTTGATGAAAAACGCGAAAATAACCATGAAGGAAGCGTTTTATCGAAAAAAGGACTTCAGATTCGTGTTCAGCACCCCGAAAACCCCTTAGAGAGTAGGTTTGAAAGCGATTAAACAGAGTTAATTTTTGAGCAATTTTGATGAAAAAACGCGAAAATAACCATGAAGGAAGCGTTTTATCGAAAAACGGACTTCAGATTCGTGTTCAGCACCCCGAAAAACCCCTTAGAGAGTAGGTTTGAAAGCGATTAAACAGAGTTAATTTTTGAGCAATTTTGATGAAAAAACGCGAAAATAACCATGAAGGAAGCGTCTTATCGAAAAAAGGACTTCAGATTCGTGTTCAGCACCCCGAAAACCCCTTAGAGAGTAGGTTTGAAAGCGATTAAACAGAGTTAATTTTTGAGCAATTTTGATGAAAAAACGCAAAATAACCATGAAGGAAGCGTTTTATCGAAAAAAGGACTTCAGATTCGTGTTCAGCACCCCGAAAACCCCTTAGAGAGTAGGTTTGAAAGCGATTAAACAGAGTTAATTTTTGAGCAATTTTGATGAAAAAACGCGAAAATAACCATGAAGGAAGCGTTTTATCGAAAAACGGACTTCAGATTCGTGTTCAGCACCCCGAAAAAACCCTTAGAGAGTAGGTTTGAAAGCGATTAAACAGAGTTAATTTTTGAGCAATTTTGATGAAAAAACGCGAAAATAACCATGAAGGAAGCGTTTTATCGAAAAAAGGACTTCAGATTCGTGTTCAGCACCCCGAAAAACCCCTTAGAGAGTAGGTTTGAAAGCGATTAAACAGAGTTAATTTTTGAGCAATTTTGATGAAAAAACGCGAAAATAACCATGAAGGAAGCGTTTTATCGAAAAACGGACTTCAGATTCGTGTTCAGCACCCCGAAAACCCCTTAGAGAGTAGGTTTGAAAGCGATTAAACAGAGTTAATTTTTGAGCAATTTTGATGAAAAAACGCGAAAATAACCATGAAGGAAGCGTTTTATCGAAAAACGGACTTCAGATCTGTGTTCAGCACCCCGAAAACCCCTAGAGAGTAGGCTTGAAAGCGATTAAACAGAGTTAATTTTTGAGCAATTTGATGAAAAAACGCGAAAATAACCATGAAGGAAGCGTTTTATCGAAAAAAGGACTTCAGATTCGTGTTCAGCACCCCCGAAAACCCCTTAGAGAGTGGGTTTGAAAGGGAATAAACAGAGTTAATTTTCGAGCAATTTTGATGAAAACGCGAAAATAACCATGAAGGAAGCGTTTTATCGAAAACAGGACCTCAGTTTGGTTGTGATCTCCACCACTTAGCCCTTCCACTGTAGGTTTGAAAGCGATTAAACAGAGTTTATTTTTGAGCAATTTTGACGAAAACGCGAAAATAACCATGAAGGAAGCGTTTTATCGAAAAAAGGACTTCAGATTCGTGTTCAGCACCCTGAAAACCCCTTAGAGAGTAGGTTTGAAAGCGATTAAACAGAGTTAATTTTTGAGCAATTTTGATGAAAAAACGCGAAAATAACCATGAAGGAAGCGTTTTATCGAAAAAAGGACTTCAGATTCGTGTTCAGCACCCTGAAAACCCCTTAGAGAGTAGGTTTGAAAGCGATTAAACAGAGTTAATTTTTGAGCAATTTTGATGAAAAAACGCGAAAATAACCATGAAGGAAGCGTTTTATCGAAAAACGGACTTCAGATTCGTGTTCAGCACCCCGAAAAACCCCTTAGAGAGTAGGTTTGAAAGCGATTAAACAGAGTTAATTTTTGAGCAATTTTGATGAAAAAACGCGAAAATAACCATGAAGGAAGCGTTTTATCGAAAAAAAAGGAATTTTTGAGCAATATATGAAGGAAGCGTTTTATCGAAAAACGGACTTCAGATTCGTGTTCAGCACCCCGAAAAACCCCTTAGAGAGTAGGTTTGAAAGCGATTAAACAGAGTTAATTTTTGAGCAATTTTGATGAAAAAACGCGAAAATAACCATGAAGGAAGCGTTTTATCGAAAAACGGACTTCAGATTCGTGTTCAGCACCCCGAAAAACCCCTTAGAGAGTAGGTTTGAAAGCGATTAAACAGAGTTAATTTTTGAGCAATTTTGATGAAAAAACGCGAAAATAACCATGAAGGAAGCGTTTTATCGAAAAACGGACTTCAGATTCGTGTTCAGCACCCCGAAAAACCCCTTAGAGAGTAGGTTTGAAAGCGATTAAACAGAGTTAATTTTTGAGCAATTTTGATGAAAAAACGCGAAAATAACCATGAAGGAAGCGTTTTATCGAAAAACGGACTTCAGATTCGTGTTCAGCACCCCGAAAACCCCTTAGAGAGTAGGTTTGAAAGCGATTAAACAGAGTTAATTTTTGAGCAATTTTGATGAAAAAACGCGAAAATAACCATGAAGGAAGCGTTTTATCGAAAAACGGACTTCAGATTCGTGTTCAGCACCCCGAAAACCCCTTAGAGAGTAGGTTTGAAAGCGATTAAACAGAGTTAATTTTTGAGCAATTTTGATGAAAAAACGCGAAAATAACCATGAAGGAAGCGTTTTATCGAAAAACGGACTTCAGATTCGTGTTCAGCACCCCGAAAAACCCCTTAGAGAGTAGGTTTGAAAGCGATTAAACAGAGTTAATTTTTGAGCAATTTTGATGAAAAAACGCGAAAATAACCATGAAGGAAGCGTTTTATCGAAAACGGACTTCAGATTCGTGTTCAGCACCCCGAAAACCCCTTAGAGAGTAGGTTTGAAAGCGATTAAACAGAGTTAATTTTTGAGCAATTTTGATGAAAAAACGCGAAAATAACCATGAAGGAAGCGTTTTATCGAAAAACGGACTTCAGATTCGTGTTCAGCACCCCGAAAACCCCTTAGAGAGTAGGTTTGAAAGCGATTAAACAGAGTTAATTTTTGAGCAATTTTGATGAAAAAACGCGAAAATAACCATGAAGGAAGCGTTTTATCGAAAAACGGACTTCAGATTCGTGTTCAGCACCCCGAAAACCCCTTAGAGAGTAGGTTTGAAAGCGATTAAACAGAGTTAATTTTTGGAGCAATTTTGATGAAAAAACGCGAAAATAACCATGAAGGAAGCGTTTTATCGAAAAACGGACTTCAGATTCGTGTTCAGCACCCCGAAAACCCCTTAGAGAGTAGGTTTGAAAGCGATTAAACAGAGTTAATTTTTGAGCAATTTTGATGAAAAAACGCGAAAATAACCATGAAGGAAGCGTTTTATCGAAAAACGGACTTCAGATTCGTGTTCAGCACCCCGAAAACCCCTTAGAGAGTAGGTTTGAAAGCGATTAAACAGAGTTAATTTTTGAGCAATTTTGATGAAAAAACGCGAAAATAACCATGAAGGAAGCGTTTTATCGAAAAACGGACTTCAGATTCGTGTTCAGCACCCCGAAAAACCCCTTAGAGAGTAGGTTTGAAAGCGATTAAACAGAGTTAATTTTTGAGCAATTTTGATGAAAAAACGCGAAAATAACCATGAAGGAAGCGTTTTATCGAAAAACGGACTTCAGATTCGTGTTCAGCACCCCGAAAAACCCCTTAGAGAGTAGGTTTGAAAGCGATTAAACAGAGTTAATTTTTGAGCAATTTTGATGAAAAAACGCGAAAATAACCATGAAGGAAGCGTTTTATCGAAAAACGGACTTCAGATTCGTGTTCAGCACCCCGAAAAACCCCTTAGAGAGTAGGTTTGAAAGCGATTAAACAGAGTTAATTTTTGAGCAATTTTGATGAAAAAACGCGAAAATAACCATGAAGGAAGCGTTTTATCGAAAAACGGACTTCAGATTCGTGTTCAGCACCCCGAAAAACCCCTTAGAGAGTAGGTTTGAAAGCGATTAAACAGAGTTAATTTTTGAGCAATTTTGATGAAAAAACGCGAAAATAACCATGAAGGAAGCGTTTTATCGAAAAACGGACTTCAGATTCGTGTTCAGCACCCCGAAAAACCCCTTAGAGAGTAGGTTTGAAAGCGATTAAACAGAGTTAATTTTTGAGCAATTTTGATGAAAAAACGCGAAAATAACCATGAAGGAAGCGTTTTATCGAAAAACGGACTTCAGATTCGTGTTCAGCACCCCGAAAACCCCTTAGAGAGTAGGTTTGAAAGCGATTAAACAGAGTTAATTTTTGAGCAATTTTGATGAAAAAACGCGAAAATAACCATGAAGGAAGCGTTTTATCGAAAAACGGACTTCAGATTCGTGTTCAGCACCCCGAAAACCCCTTAGAGAGTAGGTTTGAAAGCGATTAAACAGAGTTAATTTTTGAGCAATTTTGATGAAAAAACGCGAAAATAACCATGAAGGAAGCGTTTTATCGAAAAACGGACTTCAGATTCGTGTTCAGCACCCCGAAAACCCCTTAGAGAGTAGGTTTGAAAGCGATTAAACAGAGTTAATTTTTGAGCAATTTTGATGAAAAAACGCGAAAATAACCATGAAGGAAGCGTTTTATCGAAAAACGGACTTCAGATTCGTGTTCAGCACCCCGAAACCCCTTAGAAACAGAGTTAATTTTTGAGCAATTTTGATGAAAAAACGCGAAAATAACCATGAAGGAAGCGTTTTATCGAAAAACGGACTTCAGATTCGTGTTCAGCACCCCGAAAACCCCTTAGAGAGTAGGTTTGAAAGCGATTAAACAGAGTTAATTTTTGAGCAATTTTGATGAAAAAACGCGAAAATAACCATGAAGGAAGCGTTTTATCGAAAAACGGACTTCAGATTCGTGTTCAGCACCCCGAAAACCCCTTAGAGAGTAGGTTTGAAAGCGATTAAACAGAGTTAATTTTTGAGCAATTTTGATGAAAAAACGCGAAAATAACCATGAAGGAAGCGTTTTATCGAAAAACGGACTTCAGATTCGTGTTCAGCACCCCGAAAAACCCCTTAGAGAGTAGGTTTGAAAGCGATTAAACAGAGTTAATTTTTGAGCAATTTTGATGAAAAAACGCGAAAATAACCATGAAGGAAGCGTTTTATCGAAAAACGGACTTCAGATTCGTGTTCAGCACCCCGAAAACCCCTTAGAGAGTAGGTTTGAAAGCGATTAAACAGAGTTATTTTTGAGCAATTTTGATGAAAAAACGCGAAAATAACCATGAAGGAAGCGTTTTATCGAAAAAAACGGACTTCAGATTCGTGTTCAGCACCCCGAAAAACCCCTTAGAGAGTAGGTTTGAAAGCGATTAAACAGAGTTTATTTTTGAGCAATTTTGATGAAAAAACGCGAAAATAACCATGAAGGAAGCGTTTTATCGAAAAACGGACTTCAGATTCGTGTTCAGCACCCCGAAAACCCCTTAGAGAGTAGGTTTGAAAGCGATTAAACAGAGTTTATTTTTGAGCAATTTTGATGAAAAATCGCGAAAATAACCATGAAGGAAGCGTTTTATCGAAAAACGGACTTCAGATTCGTGTTCAGCACCCCGAAAAACCCCTTAGAGAGTAGGTTTGAAAGCGATTAAACAGAGTTTATTTTTGAGCAATTTTGATGAAAAACGCGAAAATAACCATGAAGGAAGCGTTTTATCGAAAAACGGACTTCAGATTCGTGTTCAGCACCCCGAAAACCCCTTAGAGAGTAGGTTTGAAAGCGATTAAACAGAGTTTATTTTTGAGCAATTTTGATGAAAAATCGCGAAAATAACCATGAAGGAAGCGTTTTATCGAAAAACGGACTTCAGATTCGTGTTCAGCACCCCGAAAAACCCCTTAGAGAGTAGGTTTGAAAGCGATTAAACAGAGTTTATTTTTGAGCAATTTTGATGAAAAATCGCGAAAATAACCATGAAGGAAGCGTTTTATCGAAAAACGGACTTCAGATTCGTGTTCAGCACCCCGAAAAACCCCTTAGAGAGTAGGTTTGAAAGCGATTAAACAGAGTTTATTTTTGAGCAATTTTGATGAAAAATCGCGAAAATAACCATGAAGGAAGCGTTTTATCGAAAAACGGACTTCAGATTCGTGTTCAGCACCCCGAAAAACCCCTTAGAAGCGATTAAACAGAGTTTAATTTTTGAGCAATTTTGATGAAAAACGCGAAAATAACCATGAAGGAAGCGTTTTATCGAAAAACGGACTTCAGATTCGTGTTCAGCACCCCGAAAAACCCCTTAGAGAGTAGGTTTGAAAGCGATTAAACAGAGTTTATTTTTGAGCAATTTTGATGAAAAATCGCGAAAAGAATCGCGAATAACCATGAAGGAAGCGTTTTATCGAAAAACGGACTTCAGATTCGTGTTCAGCACCCCGAAAAACCCCTTAGAGAGTAGGTTTGAAAGAGATTAAACAGAGTTCATTTTTTGAGCAATTTTGATGAAAATTATGAAGATTGATGTCAACTCTACAATAATAAGTGATATAAAAATTTCAATCTTTACGGTTTATCATTTTTAATATTACTATTACCATTGTGATGTACCTACTAATAAAATAGAAAATATTCCCTCTTCTTGAGTAAAGGGTATTTGCACTTAAATCATTTTTCATTCAAAATGCGTTCCTGGATTGATCAGTTGATCGTATTTGTGTCAATCCTGAAATTCAATAATCGCTCTGTCACTTGTGAAACATGGACGCTCCGAAGTTTAGTAGAAATTCAAATCATGAACGCAAGCCAATTGAATAATATACCCCATTGAAAGAATTTGCAGCGTTTCATGCGTATCAGAATGATTCAACCTTGCATGAATGCAAGCCAAATGAATGAAATTGAATAATATACGCGAGTGAAAGAATTCGCAGCGTTTTTAAACCATCATGTTCCAGGCGTAGGCGAAGCTCCTGGGTGCGTCCAAAAAAAGTCGTCGAAGTAAAATGTTCATAAAATTGGATGTAGAATCCGATTCTGCTATAAAAATGTTGGGGTTACATTTGGAATAACGAAGTTGGTGCGCGTATACAGTACTAGAAGGATTGATTTAGGAATTTTATGTGTTTTTGAGATGTGAAACTAGAAGAAGAAACTAGACACAACACCTTTGGCCCCCAATGGTTTGTTCACCGTTCACCCTATCGGGTTCAAACTCTCGGAAAATTCCCCCTTACTAGCTACGGATACATTGAAATCTATAAATTAATATATTAATAGATTACTTTGTTAGACACACAAAGAACATTCTTTATCCAAATAGGTGAATAATGAACTGATCATTGACTTACCGCTTCCAGTCGACTGCGTGTTTCTTGCTGTTTCACCGCCCGATTTTTTCACTGTAGCACGATCTTTAACGCGAAATTACACTACAGCACTTGAAATCACCGATAATAGAAAAGAACACTTGTGAAACGCGGACACTCCAAAGCTTAGTAGAAATTCATATCATGAACGCTATTGAATAATAAACCCCAGTGAAAGAATTTGCAGCGTTTCATGCATATCAGAATGCTTCAACCTTGCATGAATGCAAGGCAAATGAATGAAATTGAATAATAAACGCAAGTGGAAGAATTTGCAGCGTTTTTAAACCACTACGTTTCAGGTGTAGACAAACTTTGGGCGCTTCTGGACGCTCCTGGGTGCGTCCAAAAAAAAATCGTCGAAGTAAAATGTTCATAAAATTGGATGTAGAATCCGATTCTGCTATAAAAATTTTGGGGTTCCATTTGAAATAACAAAGTTGGTGCGCGCATGCGCGATGCGCAAAAATTGCAATAGTTGAAATCTTTACAAAAAAAAAAAAAAAATAATAATAACGAGAGGTTACTTCGATCGTTTTTGATTTCCCCACAATCAACGGAAATAGAAAGTGTGGTTCGTTCATTAAGAGCCGCCCCGTATACAGTACTAGAAGGATTGATTTAGGAATTTTATGTGTTTTTGAGATGTGAAACTGTAGAAGAAACTAGACTCAACACCTTTGGCCCCCAATGGTTTGTTCACCGTTCACCCTACCGGGTTCAAATTCACGGAACGGCCAAATTCCCTCTAACTAGCTATGGCCAAATTGAAATCTATAAATTAATAGATTAATAGATTACTTTGTTAGGCACACAATAAACATTCTTTATCCAAATAAGTGAATAATGAATTGATCATTGACTTACCGCTTCCAGTCGACTGCTTATTTCTTGCTGCTTCACCGCCCGAGTTTTTCACTGTAGCACGATCTTTAACGCGAAGTTACACTATAGGACTTGAAATTACCGACAATAGAAATCTCAAAAAGTAAACAAATCGAAAAGGAAAACAATTCGGACTACGAGGTATCGAGCGGATCACATTCGTGATGCGAGGGATCCGGAATGAACACGCCCGAAGGAACGAGTTGCTACGTGGCCCGAGCTGTTCCGTGGACTGAGCCGAGGGGGGAACTGCGTTGGCCGAGCCGGAGGAGGGGACTGATCCGGTAAAAGGAATGGCAGGGCGCGGCGCTCTAGGTGGCTACTACCCACCGGGCGGTTTAGCATCCACCCTCTTCCCACGAAAAATACTCCCAACACGCAGCTGAAAGATTCTATTCGATCGTCCCGCTGACGTTATAGCGTTTTCGATTCGCCTTCTCTGTATTCTTTGTTACCTACGGATCAATGGGAAGTGGTATACAAATCAAAACAACTTTATCCATTCGTGTAACGGACTCGATAAAAGGAACGAGTCTTCGGAATCAAATGCGGCCCGGCGCCGAAATAATCAAATACCATTGGCTGATGCGGCTCGTTCCTTGGCCAATGAGAAGGCTCGATTGCGGATTCGGTCCCCCAATGAACTGGAACAATTCCGAGGATCTGAATCGCTCGACGGAATGAACGAATCCGGATTCGGTTCGCCGAAAGAAACGACTTTTCCCGTCACTAGTTCATACGTCGATAGTTTGTCGTTCTATTCTATTATTCTGATCGATTTCAATCACCAGTAGTTGGTCATTCACCACTGATGTTGTGTCCTCGATTAAGATTAGATTGCCTTATCAAGATAATAGATTAAACATTTTTTAATTTCATTTTCCCATTATTCCTTCTGTAAAATCAGACAAATAGACCCGCATAACGAGCGTGCTTTGTGGATTGCATCCTCCTATTGGAAGGCTATTTGTACTACAGTAGTGTGAATTTGTTAGCTACCTAGTTTGATTGGTCATTATCGAAAATGATTTATTAAATTAAAAATGGGTTTCGCAAAATATCAGTGCTAAATTTGTAAACATTCTAAAATCATTGTATAATAATTTGTCCTTTAAAATTCGCGTTGATGGTAGGGACTCTAAACCATATTGTATGTCGGAGGGGTTTTACTGGGTTTAAATAATTAGAATTATTTCGGTAGTAAGGTGATATTAAATAGGTTTTATTAAATCCATGAAACCTACCTACAAGGATCGGTGTGTGACAAATAAAACTATTCCTATTTCTCAAACATTGCATAGATTCATCTGTAGTAGAAGTTCGAAATTTAATTTAATTCATCGAAAAATACGCCTAAGTAATCTATTTAAATTATTAACAACCTCTTTCAATGATGTTGATTAAGTATATATATAAAAATAAACGGTTTCTCTTTGTACATAAATGAACTATCGGTTTCTCTTTGTACTATTGTTATATTATTCCATATCTTTGAGGGTTTTTTAATGGTTCGTCTGTTTCTTAAATTATAATTTTCTCTCTTTCCATTACTTCCTTCCAACTAGTCATTGTTTTGATGTGTTTCGTTTTCATCTTCCCTTTTGACTATAACATCCTTTCGATTCCTACGATATTTCCTGCCAAATTCATCTTGTGCCTAAATAGATCGTGGGGTGTCGGCGTTCCTTGTACCTTTACCCGGAACCCATTTGTTTGTGTAGCGAAAAACTATTTTATCACCTGGTTCAACGTCTTTTAAATTCGTAGTACGCTTATCGTATTGTTGTTTCTGGATATTTTGCCCTCGTATTAGGTGCTCTCTAACTTTTTTTCGCTTGATTATTTCGGGTTCTAGTTCCTTTTCGTTTATTGTAGTTTAGGATTCTATTAAAGAGTAATTGACTTGGAGAACAATTAGTAGACGGGACAGGGGAGTTTCTGTAATGAAAAAGTGAAATATATGGATCTTGACCAGACATTTTAGATTTCCTTAATATGTTCTTACATATTTTTACAGCTGACTCAGCTATTGCGTGTCCTTTTGGATAGTGGGGCCTGCAGCCAATTTTGTACCTATTTCTGACAAAAACGATTTAAAATGTTGGCTTCCAAAGGGATTGTTGCCTGAAACAATTTCCTATGGGAATCCATGTCTACAAAACATCATAATACCACTTAGTAAAGTAATCTATAGTTACTAGGTAGTTTTTATTTTCGAATTCTAAGATGTCCATACCTAGTTTATACCATGGCAGAGTAGGTATTTCTTGTTTAATCATAACAGGCTGTGAGGTGTGAGATGGCCTATTCATTAAACATATTTGGCAATTATTGACATAGGTCTCTATTTCTTTTGACATATTCGGGCAATAGAACTTGGCTCTAGCTTTATTTCTAGTTTTACTCACGCCTAAGTGCTCTTCATGCAATAACTTCAGCATATCATTCCGCAAATTCATTGGTATTATTATCCTATTTCCAAATAAAATCAACCCGTCTTCTTTAAGCAGTTCATGCCTTCTTTGATAAAAATCTATGAGATCTGCACTCGGCTTTTGTGGCCATTTATTTTCTTAATAAGGGCATTATCGCCCTTATTTTTCTCCTTAACTTTATCGACCTTAATATAATCAACATATACCGAATCATCGCTATCCTCCTCATTAATATCTACTGCTCTTGTGTATTTCTTATTTTAATGACTTATTTTCTAACTTACATTTCTACTTTCAACAAAACACGCTACCTCAAAATGGTTATACCCATTACAAGAGGTACAACGTTTCCTGTAGGCAGGACATCTTCGAGCTTCACGTGCTGTTCCACATTTCCTACAGCGATATTTAATGCTTTCATACTTCGGTGAGTTTTCAAAATTTGAACCTTTCTTCTTATGAGTATGATGGTATGGATGAATGGTATGGATTCCTGGGTAGTTTATGTGAAGAAGAATGGTTCAAGTATATCTTTGTGAAAACAAATTTTTTTTTTCTAATGTTTTTTTCTTTTCATTATTTTATTAAATATCATCTTTGGGTGAAAATGTTCGTGTTTCAGTTATGCCTATTCCAACGGCATATTTTCAATATACAGCTTTAAAAATTGTACCAGAATCATATTGCACAAATGATTTTTATGTTTTGGTACTGGAAATTCACTGCCTGATTGTTTTGGGTAACTTATATCAGCTAACCTAAAAACTTTTTTTCAACCAAATTTTACAGCGAGGAATGAAAATTGCTTTAAGTTTATAGCAATTTACACAATTTTCTATATTATAATAAATTATTAAATCGGTTTAAGATTGTAGTACCTAATATAATCACGAGAATTCTAAGAGTTATGTCATCAAAGTGTGAGCAATCATATTAATTGCGTCATAATCAGCATTATCGAATATGACGCATCAGCAGCTGATTTTGATATACTGTGGTGACATTATCGGTATATTGAAGTTCAATAATTGAACTTCGGAAAATTCTCTTCTACTGAACCACCTAATCGATATCCCCCACGCTAGTATTGTATATTCATAATTCTAAGGAAGAGAAACGAATCCCTCTTCCCATCAAAAATTGTCTGTCTGTTTGCTTACAAGTAGCAGGTAAGCAAATTGTGTCTATTCACTGCAGGACAAAACATTGTCCGCATGTTCCTTGGTTGCACCAAACTGTCGAGAAGGAGCGCGACGTGGAGCTGGTCTTTTAGGACAGTTTTCGGGAATACATTCAACCGCTCTAATGACTGACGATCCACCCGTTGTCTTGCCAATTCCTTAAAATCAAAAACCTACACTCACCGCTCAGCAAAGATCAATAAATCGGCGGTTTCCATTGTCCCATGAACATTTCAAGAATATAGAATCTGAAGAACCGCTGTTAGCGCGTTCTAGCAGTGGAGTAACCAACTAGAGCCACCTTCATCTCAGGGCAGCCTGAGGGCAGGGGCAGACTCAGGGGCAGTCGACTTCTCGACAATGTTAACTAAAATTTGTAAATACATACACATGGGCGCCGATTTCCTAAGATAAGGTGACCATACGTCATCGTTTTCCGGGGACAGTCCCCTTTTTCAGGACGCTGTCCCTGGTCCCAAAGCGTCCCCGTTGATGTCCCCGGTTTTCTGAATCTTACCCCAACGTCCCCGATTATTGCCATCGACAAAACAGCTCAGAGAACTTGAAGAAAATGGATTGATAACGAAGAATTGATCAGAATGTATCTAACTCATTTATAACACTGCTATCAATTATTTAACAGCATAGACTCAACACACAGATGACCTCCAAGATCTGAGATGCCTGCTTCTTAGAGATGTTCCTAACAGAGATGATTTTGAAAAAGCAGTAAGGACTCTAAAGTTAAAGTGTGGATCGATCGACATAAATTATGATGAATTCATCTATCTAAGAAAATAATTATCTAAGAAAATATGTGACTGGAAAGATTTCATTTTCAGTGACAGAAGAGAGCGCAGAAGTACAAAATAAATGGCGTGATGCTTTATTACATTTCAAGGAAAATTCTGTGCCACACAGTAACCTGAAACAAGTTGCAGAACTTGTGATGTGTTTACTTACAAGGAAGTAATAGTTCTGTTGAGCGAGTCTTTTCAAATGAATTTTGTGTGGAAAAATATCACAACTAACAGTGGATGTTCTTCGTGCAGTTTTAACAGTGAAAGTGAACTTTAATATGAGTTGTGAAGAGTCTCTGAAAAAGATTACTGGGCAGAAATCTGTTTTACAGAAAATTCACTCTTCAGAGATGTATGGCAGCCAGAAATAACAACATTACAAGTGACATTAAAATCGATCATTACTATTCAAACATTTCTTGGAACAATAACTGTTGCGCCTTTCATCTTCCACTTGACAAAAAAAAAAAAAAAAAAAAAAAAAAAAAAAAAAAAAACTAACAGCACTATGATACCTGCGAATCTGCGTTCCCAGTACCGTATAAATACCAGTGTTCTCAGTACCCTCAATAGCCCCTATTCCTGTGCCCGATTTTGCTAGACTTTACACACAATTTCGTTCGACCTTCTCATCAGTTGTCCCCAGGGGGGAACTTCACCCCAGCAAAATATGGTCACCTTACCTTAGAGATGGTGGATATTTTTCTTACTGAAAATCTTAAAATTTTAATGGTATAACGCTGCACATCCCCAGGGAAGGCAGCCAAGTGTCTAATACGTAGGCCAGTTGCCCTTGATGTTTGTTATGCGGGAGATTTGTTTGTACTCATGTGTGTACGGAAACGGTTTCAACAATCTGAACTAAATTTAGTTTCTGCAGTTGAAGAAGAATGTGTTTCTGCCATGACGACTGGATCAAATGAAACCCAGAAAATTCGAGAATTATTTTGTGGTGATCTAGACTAATCCCGACTTCTCCTCCACCTCACTATGCTGAATGACATTGCAAAACCACGATATAATTTTCTTTCTTCAACGCGTGATGTGAGGAAGTTTCTTGTAGAAGAAAAAAGTGTGAAAGACCTTCACCTTCTACCTGAAGTGACCAAATGCATTAAGCTTCCAGTAACCACTGCAACGGCAGAGAGGTCTTTTTGTTGTCTTCGACGTCTCAAGAATAATTCTTACTTGTAATTATTACTTGCGGCCAACAATGGGACAGGAGAGACTGAACTATATAGCCATTCTTAACTGCCATCAAGAAGTTCTAGGTAGTTTGGACATGAGGCCCCTAGTTAACGAGTTTGTTAATAAAAATAATATTAGAAAAGCAAATCTTGCTTTGTTTTAGCAACAATTTAACTGCTTTTGTTATAGTTTCTTCTTTTTTTTCATGCGTCAGGAACATTTAATTTAAATGTTAATGTACGGTAATTAGCTAAAAAATCTGGTTTAATCAAAATTTTTTACCTTTTAACTCCCATTTGTCATAGCCACCATTTAACTGGGCTTACTGTTTTTTTTTTTTTTTTTTAGTTTCTTCCAGTATTTTTCTCATATTTCAGAAATATTTAACTTTAATGTACACCCTCAGAACGTTACTTACGTGATTCATTCATTTAAATTTATTTCTAAAATATGCGATTATCTTTGTTAATTACGGTTTTTTCCATTCATTAAATATAGTGTTAGGCTGCTTAAATGTTTTTTATGTGCCTTCATCCTAATTAGGCCTGCATTTAGTTCTTTTTAAACAAAACATCAATTTTTTTTAATTAGCTAAAGAATCTCAAGTTAAGTTTAGTCAATATTGTTTTACTTTTCACTCTTATTTTGTCAGATATTGAAGTAAAAGTTATTGTATATTAATTTTAAATCAATTTTTAGACCATAGTACTTTGGTGTTTCATTTATTCATTGTACTCATCGTTTGATGTATCACTGAACGTTATACCCGTTGTGATTTATTAACGTTGTTTATTACTCATCACAGATAAATAAGGTAGCTGTTTAGCACAATTACTTTACTTTCAGGATAGATTAGTGTTCTTTTTTAAGCATCCAAAGGGCCTAAAAATGGCTACTTTTAGTAGGAAATTCGTCAAATTCCATACCGCCCCCCCCCCCCCCCCCCCCCCCATGCCATGTCGAGCCCCAGCAAAGTTTTGGACAAGTCGGCGCCCATGTACATACATATTAGTTAACTTTATGTATACAAAGTATAATAATTGACTATAATAGACCAAAAGAGTAGCTAATTAGAGATGTTCAACCATCTAATTGGATGGTGCAGGATGGTTTTTGATATTTTACGTCTTTACTTTGCTACATGAACTTAAAAATGTAACGCGGACAGTGTCACGAAAATATTTCTGATGGTTTTCGCTTAAAACCGATTCGTTGCTACGGATCATTATCTTCGACATTTGTGATCATACAAAACTCGTAACTAAAGTACCTAGAGGATACTCCTGGACCCATGAAACCTCAGGTTCGTGCTCAGACGTACCTAGTATTTTCAAGACACGAGAAGGTAGGACTATAAATATCCATCACGGCTGATTTAAATCCCCAGGAAGCTGTAGAATAAGATAGCTTTGCTGTTCTGTTCAAACTGATACTTATACTGATCGATCACGTTTTCCCTAGTTCAGTGAGCTGTGGGTCCCAAGGTCGCAGGTGGTCGCAGCTAATTTCGGTTTGCGGTCTTTCTATACATGTTTAGGAAATGCCCAAGCCCAGAATTGAAGGTGCACACGGATGCACAAAAAGTATAAGTCAAAAAGAAATCTGACACTCGAAAATCCGTCAATTTTTCATTAACCCCTTCACAAAAAAATACTTCAAATTACGAGACAACATTTTTTTTGCCCTCTTGACATCTAAATGTATCAAGAAAAAATTGCTCCTGTCACCACTTGTCAAAAATTAAAGAATACAAAAATTGTAAACATGCATGACAATTTTCGACATTTCCACAAATGTTGTGATTGTAACGATTATTGGTGGCTCCCAAATCATTTTTGGCGAGTGAAACTCGAGGAAAAACTTCTTTGGGATGTTTTCAACACACATTTGAGACCGACAAGTTAAGGGAAAATACTTCGGAAATTGGGGTTTCGACCGGTTTTTGACGATTCTGGACCGCTGTGCGCCGCCGAGCTGGTCTGAGAGGACGACCTCCCTCACCTCTCTGTTCGAAGGAGTCCAGCACAGCGGCCCGAGTTGGCGTCGTTGCAGCCAACCTATAATTCTCGTATTCATCCCTACACGAATAAATATCATTTATTACCTATATAATCATACACTTCTTATATTTAAAAAGAAAATATATCGTACCTTAGAACCTCTTTATTCCGACTCTGCCCTTCATTCGGAACCATCGGATCATGAGAGGATGAACCAACATATCTTGATGTTTTCAAACAACCTGGCAATTCATCAGCTTCTTTCAAAAGTGCCCCTCATCAAGTTACTAACATTTTGTCAATCCCTTTTTTTTCAATTCTGAAATCATGTGGAACAATTAAAGCTAATTACAATTGTAGTATAAAACACTAATTGTATCGAACATTAAAAAAACGACTGGGACCTGTTGTTACAATTCACAGTTAATGCTACTACTATTTAATCAATATTAATAGCATTTCATGCGTCGTTATCATCGTTTAAAGGTTGACCATAAAATAAAGGGTGTCGAAGGAAAATTTTATATTCAGTTCAAAGGTAGATAAGTTGACGAATTTTCGATTAAATTTATTCATCATAATTGAATAATTTTATATGAATAGTTCAAACTTATTTCTTATGAATATAGGTAATGTGTTGGTAGGCACTTGATTAGAAAACAACCAGTTTAAATTTGTATGATTAGGTTCATGTCAATGCCGAGACCTACTGTAAGTATCTGAGGGGAAAAAGGGGCAAGCCCCCCCTGGACCTCCAGACGTTTTATGGAATGGGTCCAATCTGAATTCTTCAAGAGAATGAACGAATCTGGACTCGGTCTGATGAAGGAAAGACTTTTCCCATCACTAGTGTCTGTACTATCCACAAGTAAAGGCGTGTGTCTAGCCCACTTCCAGCTGAGCTGTGGATTTGCTCCTCTGAATGAATCCATGGATGCTAAATATACTATCGATGGATTCGCTCTTGGGATGAGTCCAATCTAAACCCTTCAGGAAAATGAATAAATCTGGACTTGGTCTTCTAAAGGGAAGACTTTTCCCATCACTAGTGTCAGTGCTGCCCACTATTAGGGGCTTGTGTCGCCTAGCTTACCATATCAGAAATCAGACACTCCTGGCTCCAGCTGCTCCCAAAGATATATGTCTTATAATTACGGTGCCTATCTCTTCTTTGTTTTCAAGCATTTTGTTTATACCACAACTAGTTACGAATATACATTATTATGTAGCTTTCCAACTATTCAGTTCACACAACTACACTTTTTCACTATGGTATCAGTCCACTGGCGTGTACCACAACACATCTTGCAGTTCAAGTCTGAAGCTAGAAATCAGCATTAAAGATCTAAGTTCTTGCTCCTCGTCAAACCCCGAACTTGCCGTGAGTTATCCAGCAACTGGACAGCCTTTGTGTTCGTATGTTTGAGCAACCTTTGCTCGTAGCTTCAATTGCATCATTGACGGTCTCCACCTAACTCTTCCCTGGTAATGAATCACGCTGGCAGAAAATCATATGATATTTCCACTTCTGGGTCACACTGTTCCCAACGTTGTTCGGTTGTTAGCCCACTTCTAATGCATGTTCAAAATCACCCTGAACCTATTAGGTGCCTACCTACTTATCTCAGCGTTCGGAATGGAGGGGTTCTACTCCAATTCGTAATATTCTATATAATATGTTCTGCTCATACCCCTATTATTATATTGTTCGCAATCACGTATTTTGTAAATACCAAAATCAGCCCCCCATTTCAATATGGTGAGATCAAATCCCCCCCATTACGCCTGAAATTGCTGTAAATAGTTGTAATTTTAGTTATACTTTTGTTTAAAAATTAATTATGAAGCGAAAAACAAAGGTTGCTGAATGAAACACGCCTGAAGCCTGTAATATTAGTTTATTTTTTCTAAATTTTCGGCGGTGTTTGAAATGTGAAAAAAAATTATTGTTTCAATGTTATTGATTTTGTGAACAGTACAATAATTGAAATGTAATTGCTCTGAAGAGAATATTTTATAAAATAAGAAAGTTATTTCGCACAGAGATTCCTTGAGATTATTTATTACAGTTCCGTATCATCTATTACTGATATGCAGCTTGGTATCTTTGAGAGTAAATAAGTTGAGGTGAGAATTTTTATGTCCTGGTGATCCAGCATATTCTCTGTCGAACTTGCTTATCATGCCCTAACCATCCCGAACAAGAATGGAGGATCAAGCTTTATTCAACCGCTCAATGTCAACTGTACGTCAGGCTGTAAAATATGGATCTGCGAAAACCGTCCGAGAATTCTACTGCAGGACGTTACAGGGCAGTAGAAATTGGCGACTGCCACATATGTTTGTATGGTAGCCAAGTAATTTAATGGGACACCATCGATGGGTACACAATTAGCAACTAATTTTACTTGGAAAAAGTTGGATTTGACTTTAAATGCTACATGGGTGATCCCTAAACTAGGGGGAATTTCGAGTCTACCACCTGTGAAATTTCACTCGTTAGGCTTGTGCTCTTGATTTTTTCCCTAATTACAGGTTTTGATGGGTTCTTCAATATCCTTTGACAACAGTAAGTCCAATTGGTTTTTAAAGAACAGTTAATAGGTAATTTACCTACCTGTTACCTAGTCCAAAATTTTTTAAAAAGACCAAAATTACTTGAGTAAAGTATTGTGTAGGCACTCGTTAGTCATACCCTGCCGTGAAGGGCCAATGACAAGAAATAAGAGTTAGAACTCTGGATGTAAACTTCCTATATTGGAGGGCAACAAAATAATTGGACAAATTGTGAAAAAATATAATATGATATAGTAAAAACTCTGATCGTCTCTAGGTAGCTACCGAACATTACCTCCAACTACATTACTACTAACTAAAACGGTTTCCAACCTCTAGCCAAAGTCAGCCTCAATTGAGGCGGTAGCTGGAAAAAGGCGTGCGAGCTCAAACGCCCTTTTTCCGGAGATCGCATTTTTGACATCCTTGACATTCAAGAAGTAAGTAACCCAAGTTTCAAGGGGATTCATTCATTTATTTTGTTGGTAGAACTGTTAAAGTGAGAGTCCCAGTCCCTGTGTGTTACACGTTAAAGCTACCGTTGAGACAATTTTACCATACCTCAGAAACATCGTCTCATGCAGATCAAATCCTTCACCATTCCAGATGCTCCATGATCCAACTATAATATTCGATTGGTCAGACGCCCTGCAAGGTTATTTCTTAAAGACTCCGACTTCAAAATACAGCAATACGTGCAGTTGACGTACACAACGAGTGGAATAGTGTTGGCTTCCAGATCCTAAACCACAGTATTCCAACCTTTCAAGTGCTTGAAAACAACACCTCTGTCATTAAGCCTGAAGCCTTCACCTTGAGTTCCATTGACTGCAGCAAAACTGAACGACGTTCATTCATTGCTTCACTACTGTAAGAAGGAGAACAGGCGTTTTTACACAAGAACGTTTGAGGAGCAAATAGATTCTGCGAACAATAACATTCCTGGTGAAGAGGAAAATGATTTGGATGAAGTTTTAGATGACTATTAGTTTGTATATTGTGTGATTACTTTGCTTATAAGCACTATGTTTTACCTTTATACCTACATAACAAATACCAACTTTTTCTAAATACTGAATTCAGAAGTACGTACCATCCTGATATCTCTTGGTTGAAGAAGCTTATTAAAAGGTAATTTTGTGAGCTCTATGGAAAAAGGGCTAATGACCCTTCTGTTCTTGGGTACCAATTTTACGATCTAGATTAGACTTACAACTCAAATTCAAGTATTTTTCTTGTTCTGTGACATGTAGCAGCTAGCATTAGAAGCTAATACAGTTTAGAGATGGTTCATTATAAAGTTTCATGGTCACCAAAACTTTAAGTGATGATTCCCAAGATCACGGATTTCCAGCAAACGCCCTTTTTCCAGCTACCGCCTCAATTAATAATATTTTTTAAAGTACATTCTACATTAGGAACTGTCAAACGATAAAGATGAACAATTGTTATTTAACTCTTCGAAATAGAGCGGAAAGGAACGTAATTTGACTGTTGAACGCTCCTGGTCCTATTTTTGTTCAATTAGTGTTGAAAGTAAGTCGAGAATTTTCAGCTGCACCTCAGAGTGACCTTCCTGGAACTTTTCCAGCAGAGCTACCCTCCTCTCGTCGACCACTAACTGCCGCCTTTTTAACTCGATTTCTTCTTTTTGAAGTTCGAGCTGCATGCGTTTGATCTCGTTGTCATTTCTATACATAACGGAGAGGAGGTCGGTAACAGTCCTATCGAAGCGACGTTTCCTGTGCTCCACCAATCTTTCCGGGAAGGAGGAAGACGAACAAGAGGCGTGAGCACTGTAAGAAAGTAGATACCAGATCACAAAATAATTAATTATTTTTTGGCAACTGTGTTTGATATGGTCAGTTGGTTCTTCCCGATTCAGAATCCGCCGCCTTGGGAGATATACCAGACGCATACCAGTATGTTACATGGTGGCAGACTGTGGATAAGACCTCTGATTCTTTTTTCATTATTGATTGTCTTGATGCCCCCATCCGCTCGCACAGTCCCATAAGCTAAATTCCTTTATACAGGGTGGATTCGGATAAGTGACGAAAAAAAAATGTCTGTTAATCTGCATCAAAAAACGCCGAACGCACGTTTTCTCCCGAACGGCTGGAGCAAAAAATCTGAAATTTTCAGGAAAAATCCATATTTGGTCCGACAACGCCCCAATTCTTTAGCCAACTCTCTCACTTAATTTAAAGTGCCACTTTAAGGGTTGTCAAAGTTTTGTAAAATCCCTAAAAACCTCAAAAAAAGTCAAGGCGGCCTAAATTTGGACTTTTTTTGAAGAACTCTCCATGAGGAATCGAATGAGCCCCTCCCCAGGTCTGTAGCTCAAACCATTCCCGATGTATGGCATGATCTTATGCTGCAAATTCTTTCACTGGGGATTATTATTCAATTTTATAAATAAACTAAGTAAAACAAACCCGTAGCGCAAGGGTTTCGTGCGGGACTCTCAACCACAGGTTCTCAGGTTCATTTCCCAAGTTCGGCAGGAAAATGTTTGCCCCATATGAATATGGTATACACACTTGGACACAAGAGAAACGTTTTGCCCCGCAGACACACCTAGGCCCAAGACAAAACAAAACGCTGTATGTACGTGTCACAAGTGCCATAAAATCATAAAACCATAAAAAAAAACGCTGAAAATTCTTTCACTGGGGTTATTATTCAATTTCATTCATTTGGATTGCATTCATAATTTGAATTTCTACTAAGCTTTGAAGTGTGCGTGTTTCAAAGGTGATAGAGCAATTATTGAATTTCAGGAGTCACACAAAAATATTTAATATGGTCAACTGATCAATCCAAATAGGTATTTTGGTTGAGAACCGATTTACGTTGCTCTATGAATATCTCCTGAAATTCAATAATCGCTCTATCACTTGTGATAGATATTATTGAATAATAAACCAATAGTGAACCCCCCCCAACCGAACTTCTCCAGAAAACCACGTTTTTGACACAAAAACCGACGTTTCTCCACTTAAAACAAATTTGTTCTACTTTTGACCACATTTTCGGATTCAGCGTGAAACCTGTGACCAATGCACATTCATACTCACAAACGAACCCCCAAGGACCGCAATTGCAGTTCAAACATTGAACATTTAAAATAAATTGCTAGTTTCTGAATTAACTTTATTTTTACTGCACTTATAAAAAACGTGCTGGAACTTGTCAAACCTCAGGAAAACTTGAACATTTAATCAGGTTTCTAATGGTAAGGTCAACTTTGCGATTCCGGGTCGACCTTATGGAGAAATTCCAGTTTAAAGGCGAAAAAGCGTTAGGCAAATTTCGGTCTTAGAAGGAGGATATTCATGTTTTCTCTTGCCATGTGTCTGTAGGTAAACTACCATTCGCAAGACAATGTTTCAACTAGTTCAAGTGTGAAACGAGTTGAGTGGACAAAACGTCATGAAAGTGTTCAGTTACAACATTGGTTTTCCTGAGGTTTGACAAGTTCCAGCACGTTTTTTGGAAGTGCAGTAAAAATAAAGGTAATTCAGAAACCAGCAATTTTTTTAAATGTTCAATGTTTGAACTGCAATTGCGGTCCTTGGGGGTTCGTTTATGAGTACGAATGTGCATTGGTCGTAAACGAAATTTCACGCTGAATCCGAAAATGTGGTCAAAAGTAGAAAAAAGTTGTTTCAAAGTGGAGAAACGTGGGTTTTTATGTCAAAAAACTTGTTTTTTGAAAAAAGAAAAAACTTCAAAACATTATATCTAGTGAATGGATTGAAATAAAAAAGTTCGGTTGGTGGGGTTTTACTACTTTTTTGATGCAGATGAACAGAAAATGTTTTTCGCCACTTATCCGAATCCACCCTGTATGCTTCCTTAAATATTGTAATTATAATGTAATCTAATTAATGTAACAATCCCTACTCTGATTATTGTCATCAATTCCTCCCTTCAACCCCCCCTGGCCTCTCTTAGAGCCCTGGGAGTGCGATGGATATGGTTAGTTGGCCCTTCCCAATTCTGAATCTGCCGCCTTGGGAGATATACCAGACGCATACCACCGTCAAATAATTCGTAGTGGAAGGAAGACAATTTTAACCTAGTAAAAAACTAATTGAAATCCGTATTACCTGGAGTTGACACGTTGGTCGTCAACTGTTTCAATCACAATCTCTTTGGAGCCATCTACCAACTCCTGAAAACAATAACAAACAAAAATTAACAGTGTAACTGCAACTGATTTATGTCTCTAAAGACTTTGGGGAGAACAATGTGACGACTGAGAGCGAACCACGGGATATACGACAGGTGCCTCAGTGCAGTTATTACGAGGTGCAAAGAGAAGAATTTTTAAGAAGTGTCACCAAAGTAGCGATAAATCCCTTTAATTATATGACTTTACTCCAGCAAAACCATTATTCCATATATAGCTTTTCCAAGTCGAATTGAGAATTTTCCAAACCAAATTGAGATTTTTCCAAACCAATTTGAGAATTTTCCACACCAATTTGAGAATTTTCCAAATCAGTTTGAGAATTTTCCAATCTAAGAAACTTTCACTATTTAAAAAGGAAGAAAATGCTTCCATAACCGAATTGAATCGTTTTTTAAGGCAGTCCAAGACTTTTATTGAAAACAAAATTAGTGAAGAAAATGAAAGAATAGCATTTTATGAACTAATTAACATCAAAATCAGAAAGACGAAATGAACGAAGAATACTTCTTCGAAAATTTCAAATTGTGTTTTTGGAAAATTTCAAATTGATTTGGAAAATTCTCTTTGGTTTGGAAAATTTTCAAATTGGTTTGGTATTTTTCAAATCAGTTTGGAAAAATCTAGCAACAACACACAATTTGGTTTGGAAAAAAATTACTCAATTCGACTTGGAAAAGCGATATATAAAGAAATTTATGCATTTTTGAGATTATGTAATGTACATGTTTGAAATGACGGATGATAAATAACTATATAAATGGCTGTATAAACAATTAATGACAAATAAATAAATTTAAAAAAAAAACTGATTTACGGGTCTATACATTAGAGAACGATGATGGGGGAAGGGGGCACTAATACTGATATATACAGAAAATGCCAAAATGAAATTGCAGAAATAGTGAATTCTATCTAGAAATGTTTAGGAGTTTATTTTACTCACCTCATCAGCTAGACGAGGAGAATTCGCTTTCTCTTCATTGCAGGATGTCTCATTCTCCTAAACAAGGGGAAAAACGAAATCCCATTACAAAACAATACTGGGTGATTGTTTTAAAAAAAACGTTAATGGTATGTTATTTTAGGATTTCTTCAGATATATGAGATCTTCTGTTGCATTTTTTCTTTTAAAATATTTTAAATACCAGTGTGAACGAAGCTCATGGTCGAACATGTATGTTTCTATTCATAAACCATTTTTTATTCGACGTTAAAAGCCTAATTTATTGTTACCACACCTGTAACGATCTCATTTCCATGCATTAAATCCTCTCCTAGAATGTGGGGCGAGTATTTTTTTATTTCGTGATTTATTAATTGCAACTGAAAAATCAAATACATTTCGTCTAGCGATTTTACATATCAATACAGGTAGGTTCACAGCAAAACCTAGCCTTTCATTATATAGCTCGATTAAATAGCACTGAGTTCGATTGCACTTCTATTCACGCAGCACAACTAAATCCAGTGGTTTGTTTCGCTTGAGACGTCGGATTTCACCTTCGTTGTCCAAAACGTAGAGCATATCCGGGTTCTCATGTTTGTGGAGGGGATGTTCATGCTTCCTTGCGTATTTTGCATTAATTTCATAGACTGTCTCCATCCTCAAATTTCGATGAATATCATCGTTTCGCATGTACCAAGGGGCTCCAACTATACTTCTCAGTATTTTATTCTGAAAGGTTTGGATTTTCTTAATATTTGATTTCTTGGCACAGCCCTAGATCTGTATCCCATAGGTCCAAATAGGGCGAAGGATCTGCTTATATTTTTTGTTGACAAATCTTTCAAAACTTGACAGAGTTCAACCCTTACAGAAATGAAATCACTTGTCTTCTAACATCTAACGCCTAGAAACTCATTCGAAAGTTTGTAACTACAAAAATCATCATCACCGCCTACCAGTTGTTTTTGACCCTCTAAGAGAAGCAAACAAGGGACTTTTGCCAGACTGACGGTTTTGGGAGTGGCTTCCCAAATGACTTCTCTCCAGTTACTTGCCAGCAAGCATGAAGAGAGTCTATCATTCAATTGCTTACATTCGTAGGTGTAACCAGAACTCTAAACAATTTTCAGTATTGAAAGGTACGCATGTTTTTAATTTATGTGTTTGGTTAACATCAGCATGGCACTTGAAAATAAACCAAGGCGTATGAGAAACCTTCGATTTCTTAAGAAATGGCAGGCTTACAAACTCCATATTCTCACCACCAGAAATCAATCCTTATCATTACCACCATCGAATCATTGAATTGATTAAATCTGGAATTTTGGATTTGAAATTGTGATTTAAGCATCTTATTGTTCTTTGAAACATACGCAATCTTGGAGGAAATTTGGAGGTGTTTCACTCTCGTACGATTTCAGCCTTGAAAATTGCGTTTTTTTAGAATCACCCTAGTAATTACTGGTTACTGACAGTAATAAAATACAAAGTAAAACAGCATACTAGTTGATGAAAATAAAAGTACATTTTTTCCATGAAATAGGTGTACACAAATATCAATTATTGATGATAGCTAGGATACAACAACATACCTGCTCATTCTTTGCCAGTTGAGCAGCTGCATACTGGTGGTCTTTCGCTGCATTTATCTTACCCCTGAATTTTTCTTTCAAAGCTTTCACGTCTTCGAGCAGGCGATCTCGGACATTGTACTGCTCCTCTGTTCCAGATTTTCGCAGTATGACCCGGTCTTGTTTGCACAACATTTTTAAAAGGTATTCCACCCTTTCTCTCACATTTCTCGATGTGAATACTTGTTTATATTTGACCGAAGTCAATTGAGCAATTTTCTTCCAAGCAAAACCATAAGCGTAAGCGTTCCTTTCCAACACTTCTTTCAAAATGAAAATATCAATTTTCACGAAGAAGCGTGCCTTTTTTCTCTCGGCCTGGGAGTCCTGCAAAAAAAAAAAAAAAAAATAGCTGCACATTTCATTTGCATAGGTTAACACCTAAATCTACAATCGTTCGAGTTAAACGTGAGCCATCGCCCCCAGCCTCTAGGACAAGCCCCCGATAACAAAATCGAATCATACAGGACGATACAAGTACTGTTTTTGTCAAAGGTGGTAGTGAGATGGAGAGGTGTTTCGTTTTCCGCGAAAATTACAAGTATCAAAGAGATTTGACGAGAGCTGTTCAATGATAGTGTGCCAACAGAAAAAAAGTGGAGCTGTCAAGGCAGAAATGCGTTCTGTCTAGTTAGGTGGTCTCAAAGTTGGCAGTAATCTATTACAATAAGTAATTAATTAAATTTTCAATTACATTGGCAAAACCGATTGGGATTTCAACCAACAACTATAGAAATTCAGGTGAATACGTAAACAAGTGAATTAAATCTGCAATTATAACCATAGAAATTTCAATTACCAATTACTAGAGGACAAAACGGCAAGAAAATCTTCTCAGCAGGGATGATGAAGAGCATGGAAAAGCAGTGAATTAAGCAAAAGTGATAACAGAGTTGGGCAAACGTATTTTGCAATCACTTATGTTTTCATCGATATTGGTCGAATAATTGATCCTATTCCCGCTTTCAATGATATCAATAGCTTTGTAGTGAGCTCCTGGATGCACTAAAAATCCCACTACAAATGGAAAAATAAACAACTGTAGACTTGAAATTACACCACAAGTACTTAATTGACCATATTCAAGTACATTTCGTGGTTGAAAAGATACGGTCAATTGAGTAATAGTAGACTAATTTCAAGTCTACAATTTTTTTCTCCATTTTTAGTGGGTTCAATGCATTTACGAGCTCACTACTGTTGAGGACTAGTTCTTGGAGCACAGCCCTTGAACTATTAAACTTTCCCTTTTTATCAGGTAATTGTTAGTGTGCAAAAGAAAAGTTGGTATATGTGTGCTAGGGTACCTTCGATCGGTGTTACCAGTGTATATCTGCCCTCCCGATCGGAGGAGGATTGGAAGTGATTTGTTTCAGTCGGTGTTACCAGTACTGCGTAATGCCTACCCGACTAAACCTTGAGGAAGTGTAGTCCGTTGCTACCAAGGAGAGATCTCCTTGCCCTTAAGTACACTATATGAGGAGAGGATCCTTAACACTTCGGAGCTGCAGTCGTTTCCGGATAGCGTTATCCACCCTTACTGCATCCTTGGTGAAAAGGGGAAAGGAGGAACCAACTGACCTAACTAGTAGAAGAACTTGGGTTGCAAATGAGAAAGCATTGTGATCTGTTCACACTCCTAGAAGGGCTTCAACCAACTGACTGCCTAGCTGCCGAAGAGTTGGTCGTATATAAACCGCCCCAGCTTGCTTCCCCCTTCCAGGTTTTCCTGAAGCAATCGTCCATTGGGGGTCAGCGCTAATGGCTGGGGAACAGCTGGCTTGATGTGCCTCCGTTCTGGTACCTTTATTGCTTGAACGAGAAACATAACTGTAGTTCCCACATCATTGAAAACGGGAATAGGAGCAATTATTCGACCAATATCTTTGAAACGTGAGGTGGCAACGTTAGGGAGGGAGGTATACATTTTTCTTCTCAATATACTCACAAAAGCTCTAATTGCCTATCGACCATTACAATTACTGTAATTGGAAAAGTAATTCCCAAAGACAATTGCAATAACTTTCTTGTAATTACATGACCATTGTTGTGATTGAAATTCCATTTTTGCCAACATTGGGTGGCCTGAATACGTAGTTGCTAGGCTTGCGTCTCAAAGACAAAAAAATATCCTAAGTCAATCTTTTTAGTAATGTAAAGATCAGTTGGAAAAGTGGATTAGAATATGTGTTAAAACTAGTATCTCCGCGTTTTGATGTAAAGACCTAAACCTCCTTTAGGTTTTAAGAGTATTGGTTGGGAAAGAACGGAATCGCAACCCAAAAACGCTGCAAATTCTTGCACTGGGGTTTATTATTCAATGATTCATGATTTGAATTTTTACTAAGCTTTGGAGTGTGCGTGTTTCACAGGTGATAGAGCGATTATAGAATTTCAGGAGATATGCATAGAGCACTTCAATCGGTTCTCAACCAAAATACCTATTTGGATCGATCAGTTGATCATTTTTGTGTGCCTCCTGAAATTCAATAATCGCTCTATCACCTGTGAAACACTCACACTCCAAAGCTTAGAAGAAATTCATATCATGAATGACTGAATAATAAACCCCAGTGAAAGAATTTGCAGCGTTTTTTTCAAGAGCGATTACAATGGAAAAATATTCTATTTGAAAATTTTAAATTTCGTAAGACGGAGCATGCATATCAGAATGCTTCAACCCGTGTATCAGCTATAAACCCTTTTAGGAGTTCACTCCAGTATCCACATTCACTACATCACTTGGTTACTGCGATCAAAACAAAAAACAGGTTTTTTTTATCGCAGTAACCAAGTGATGTAGTGAATGTGGATGCAAATGTTGGCACCATAAATCCGGCCATACATCGGGAACGGTTTGAGCTACGGACCTGGCGGAGGGCTCATTCGATTCCTCATGGGAAGTTCTTCAAAAAAAGTCCAAATTCAGGCCACCTTGACTTTTTTTGAGGTTATTAGGGATTTTCCAAAACTTTGACAACCCTTAAAGGTCAATTTAAATTAAGTGAGAGAGCTGGCTCAAGAATTAGGGCGTCGTCGGACCAACATGGATTTTTCCTGAAAATTTCAGCTTTTTTGCTTCAGCCGTTTGGGTGAAATCGTACGGATTCTACACCCTTTGAAACGTAAACCATGAAATTCTCAGGGGGGGTTAAAATTTTATTTTTTCAAGAGCGATTACAATGGTTTATTATTGAATAATAAACCAAAACGTACCTAGTGGTGGTGAATTAATATAAACGATTTTTTAAGTGATTTTTCATTACAATGTTTTATGAACTGAGAAAAACTTGTAACATTTTCATTGTCCATTTACAGTAGGGAGACAACTTTCTATCGGTTGGCAACTGGTAGCTCCCTTACACTTGGGCCCATCACAGGTAGATCCGCTAGCTGCCAATATAGGCACAGCAAATTATTAGTTCATAATATGATTAATATCATCATATTAATATCATTAATATTAATCATATTATGATTAATAAAAAATAAACAAAAATTCTGAGGACAAAATTAACAGGACCATCCATAATTGCCACCCCAAGCTTCATGAAGACAAAACATGTATACACATAGAAATATACATACAGAAAAACAAAACACATTTAAATTGATTACTAGCTTCATTATTATTCACGTTCTATCTGGTGATGTAATATATTTTTGAATTTCGTCACGTTGAACACTGTTTCAATCAACCTTATCACCCCAAAATTTTTGTGAACCCCCCTCCCCTACCAAGAATTTTAATGAAGAGTCTGCGTCATAGCCCCTCTTGTGGGCAGCCCTGGTTTACTATTCAACTAAGACATTCGTGAGCACCGCGCATCCAACAGTCGAACGGTAAACCAAAAATTATGAAAGGACCTGCTGACATTTCTTTATTAACTTATTTATTTTTTAACATGCACTGTCACGGATTTTAAGGGGGTGGGACCAACGAAAAAAAATCATTTCTCACCTCATTGACAGCAGCATTATTTTCGTCTGACATTTGTGGTTGGACCTCCTAATTAACCTGAAAAGAGAGAAAATGATATTGATACACACCATAGCATTTCAACAGAGAAATTATGTTTACGTCGAGGGTCATAGGGTATTTATGATTTTTTTTAATCAAATAGGTACATTTGAACGAACCTCTTACGTGGCTAAACGCAATTTGGCCTACAGGGGCTCAAAAAAGTATTCGATTATCCAAACCAATGAATTTAACTGTTACAGCTATTCAGCGCGGATGTCACAGCTAGTTGTGACTAGATACATTGCCAGTTGTTTCAGTAGGACAACTGCCTTCAGAATTTAGGATAAATCAGGGCCATCGGAAGTTTTTTTACACCTTTCACTTTTTATGTACCTATATACACCTAGCAATACAGACCGAACACCCTGTATATGTAGCGGAGTGTATACATGCACTAATAACGGAAACTTCAGAGATCGATTCAGCAACTAATTAGCTACAACTTTACCTCATATCAATTTATTTTTAGCCCGCTTCTTTTTTACCTATTAGTTTTTAGTACCTAAAAAGTTTTTTTTTCGTATTTTCGACCTCACTTCACTGAAATGGTCATGAAGCCCTGAATTTACTAAATCAATTAATTTTAAATTATAGCAATGGAAAGACCGTTGCATTCCTTCAATTTTCATAATTGACATTTTCAAAATTTTCAAAAATGCAACAAAATCAATTAAGTATGTTATTTTTGACAAATAAACACAATTGCTAGATGAGATTGCAATCACGAAAAAATAAAATAAATAAAATTGAACACAAGTTTTGGGCATGGTATAGATAGGTCGGGCGTTTTGGTGTTTCAGTTGGGGGGGGGGGGGGGGGTGTAAAGGGGTGTTCAACAAAGGACGAATAAAAAATAAAACAGTATCAACATTCAGACTCTGAATCTTAGTCGAGCCGCTAACTGTTCGGGAAGACGATTATCGCTAGTTGGTTTTTCTATCGGGTACTTCTAGAAAAGTGTAGAATCGGTACTTACCTAAGAATTTTCCTTGTGTGGCGTTGTGTATGGTGTTTTTTCGGAGTGTGGCTTCTGGCTTCCTTCGACTACCCAACAAAGCAAGACAACACGATCGACAGGTGAGAAAACTTGGCGAATATTTTCTTGTCCTTATCAGTGAAGCCTTCCTGCTGTTCCCCCTCACGCGTAGCGGTTGTACGTGGTAACGGGTCTCAGCGCGGTGCGTTAGCGAGGTCCCGGGAGCCGTTCGGTCACATTCGTGCCGTCTTCGGTCACCTTCGGATCACGTGACAGCACCGCGCGGTGCGGACTATGGATGGGATATCGATACCCCGATATCGATTATGGCATCAAAATCAATATCGATAGTTACGATATGTCGGTCCATAAACATCGAAATTGGCAAAATATCGCTTTTCCTGTTGATACTTTCTTTTCAACAATAGAAAACCACCACAATTTCGTGTTACCTACTATTAATTGTTTCAATTTTGCATTTAATTTTTATATGTCTCTTTTGTGTAACCGATGGCAATGAAGGTATAGATATCAGACAGGTTCGTACCTACCTTATGTACCCATAACTTCGTAAAAGCAAATAGGTATTTAATCAACAACAACAACACTGAATTTCAGCATTTATTTATAATTAACACCGAAAAAACCAAACAACACACACAAAAACTGCATTAGTCAGCAAACAATTTCGATAGGGTATCCCCCTGAACAGAATGATAAACACTGGTGCTTTGTGCAACGTTAATTGGTTGTTGTTCTCCTCTTTCCGTTGTCCACAACAAGTGTTATGATTGCAGAATGAATGAGAAGAGGGAAGATGAAGAACACTTATGCTTTTTCAAACTGATTATGAATCAACAAGAGAAGGTGAAAAAACCGCGATGTGATAAGTACCGATTTCTTCTTGGTATATTGGTTAAGAACACTCGACTGTTGATAAATATCGACAACGCTACATCCATGTAATATAAAATATCGTTCTCAATAACATATCGATATTTTTGAAATACCGATATCGATTCCCGTCCCTGGTACGGACCGCGTGAAGCAGGAACTCTCTAATGGCCCCTTCACGGCGGGCTGACATCGAAGTTTTGGAGTCTACGCATCTACATCTTGACAGGAAAAAAAAAGTAAAAAATTAAAGAGGTTCTATAAAATGAGCAATACGATTAGAGAAGGTCATTACTGAAAATAGTAAGCTATGAGGTTGAATGAGATGGGAAAATATAACACGTTTTATCCGAGATGGGGTAAACCGTGGCCTCTATGCTTCGTTTGGCTGAGGTTTGTAGTGTCGCCACGTCTCACTAGAGTTCAGGCCAACCTCTTGCCTCGTAGAACGATTATAGGTTGAATCTCAGCAAACAAGCAAACAACTCCGCATAGGGCCTTATAAAAAGCTAAGATCTGGTCTAAACTAAACCTCGCCACCTTTCAAAGCCGATTTTCCTTGTTTTAAAATGGTTTCTGATTTGAATGACCTAATTCTTTGACTTATGTAGCCAGAATGGATTGAAAAAAAAAAAAAAAAAACCTCGACCGTGCAATTATCGTTTTTAGATCTTGTTAAAAGTGTTTTTACGCTCTGTTGATAAGTTACATTTGAGCGACATGTTTGCTTTTGACTGGACGCTCCTCATCTGTGGAATAAGTTTGTCCAACTAGCTCTAGCATTCAATGATTAAATATTCATTGTGTAAATTTGTCAACTAGGTAATCGGTTCAACTCTCTAGAAACAGATTCGTTGACTGTAATCGATCACATGACTGAATAGATCACTTGGCTGTGTTGTAAAACGATTATACAGCCCCACAAAATAATGTCAAGATCCGTAGACTAGTGGCGTAACAGTCCCCCCCCCCCCCTCCCCCCATGAAATTCCAAAAAAAATTTGATGTTGAAGTGATTTTTGAAAACTTTAGTTTGTCTAGTGAACCCCAATTTACCAGAATTAGATAGTAATGGTTAATTATTCAATCGAAAAAAGTGGGGGGGTGTTTCGAAGTACTTGCCATGTCAAATTCTTCGGTACCCCCCCCCCCCCCCCACGGTGAAAACAGTATTTTCGACTACCAATATCGCTTCTCAACCTCTTAACTTTCGATTCAAGTATTTCATCGCTCTATATCTCATACCTGTACGTTATCAAACACCCCTTCCTGTGAATTCCTTTTTAGAGATAAGTTCTAACCAGAATTGCGACTTCCACCCTAAAAATTAATTTATTGTACATGAAGGGTACCTATACGATTATTTATGTAATACTAGCATTATATGGCTTCATTACGATTGTATATCGTATATTGAAAATATTACAAACCCTCGCCATCCGTTCAAGGTTTAAAACGCTTTCAAGCCCCGTGAAGTTAAACGGTAAATATCAACTAGAGAGCTTGCCTATCTCTAAACAACAATTCACAGGAACGGATCTGGGACGACGTGCAGGTATGAGATATAGAGCGATGAAATCGTTTGATCGAAAGTTGAGAGGTTGAGACGCGATATTGCTAGTCCAAAATACTGTTTTCACCGTGTTCCCTGGAGGGAATGAAGTTCACGTCCACTAAGAACACGTTTGTAGTCCTTATCGTTCAAAATTATTCGTACTTCTTCCCTAAAAACAATCAGAAAGCCATAAATCAACATGTGGCGCAATCACCTCCCTGAAATGCATAGTATTTCACCGGTTAAACATTCATCCTCTCACCGAATTACAGCTGTCCCTCTATAATCCGACAGTTAAGGGACCGAGAGAGTGTCGGATTACCAAAAATGTCATATCATCAAAGATGTTTCATTCTTAATGTGTTTCAACACAATGAAGTTAAAAAAGGGAAGAAACAGTAAAGGTACGTGTAATTTATTAACACTCGGATACAAAATGACAGTACATGTCAGTTTTTAAAAGAAATACGGAAAGAAACGGGAGACGCATGTTGCAGCCGGCAGCGCGTCGGACTATCGAGTACGTCGGATTAAAAAGTGTCGGATTATCGAGGGATAGCTGCACTCTCATTGTAAGCTCTAAACTTGGATTTAAATTATCTAAATAACATCAGGTACAAGGGAGAATTTTCTTGGAAGGGGGAATAAGAAAAAAATTAAAATTGAACAGAAAAAATTATCTCCGAACGTAAATGGAGGGCCGTGCTCACCTTGTTGCATGTTGTCCCTCCCAAGGAACATAAAATGGTTCATCTAACGAATCGGAGTAACGTCGACAGCATAAAATGACTGTGCCCCTCTAGAGCAGGGATCTCCAAACTATTTGCCCCAAGGGCCATATCATAATGTGGAGGTGGTGGGGCGGGCCAACAGGGGGTCTGGGGGGCTAGGCCCCCAGCTGAAGGGGGTACGGGGGCTTCCGCCGGAAAATTTTAAAAATTAGACACTTGAAAACAGTGTTTTTAAGCACTCCTAGATGAGTTTGACAAATTCAACTTAGGCCTAATACAGGAACAAAAAAATTAGTATTTAGTGATTAAATATATTTTTTTAATTCCATGATTTCTTTTTCGTTGTTCAATAAAAATTTTAACCATTGAATTTTCAGGAATGGAAAATTTCGCAAATCAGACAGTTGAAATTAGGGTTTGTAAGCACCCCTAGACGAATTTGACAAATCAAAAATTAGGCCCAATATAGGAAACAAAACTTATTTGTACATAAGAAATATATTTTGTATTAACTTATTTAAAATTACTTACTTATTTTCAATAAAAATTTTTTTTTTTTTGGAAAACCAATATAACGTTATGTGTGCAATTGTTTTGTGCTTACAATGTCTTTCCACTCAGGATCATAGTTTGTTGTTTCAATCGTAAGCAAATTGTTCAAGTGTTCTTCTGAAAGCATTGCTCGATATTTGGATTTGACATCTGTCATTTTTTATGAGGTTTGTTCGCATAGATACGTTGAACCAAAAATTGATATCATTTGTCTGGCAAAACTCCTGATTCTCTTGAAGCCATCACGTTCTGGCGGTAGCCTAATTTTTTCCATCCATCCATGTTTTTCCGCGGGCGGCGGGCCACACCAAATCCTCCTGCTGGCCGTAGTTTGGAGACCCCTGTTCCAGAGATGGTTTTCCCATCGCGTTGTGTTTCCCCTTAGAATTGTTCTTATTGGTCGAAAAGATATTCTGGAGAGAGATTCGTGCCGGTGGATTAACTTTTCATCAACGTTTGAAGACCAAGCCTGAGTTCACGGCCCTCAAAACACCAGCATTGGTTCATAAATCGGAATGACAACAATCAATTGACAACGGGGAAGGCTAGAAGGAGGTTCTTGGTTGGACGAAATCCCGATAGAGTGCGTTCGGAGCCGTCATCGCCACAGAGTACCGGATATTATCGTCCTCTTCGCCTGAAAATCTCCTTGGGCCTGTCGGCCGGACAGTTCCTCAACTCTAGGAATTGTAACGAACTTGTACACCTACTGTAACTGCTCAGACGGCCCTACGCAGTAATATTTTCGGTATGTGGGTTCTTGGAGATAGTATCACGAGCTAACAACTCGTTTCCCGCGCTTCCTCCCACAGTTGTTTCGGTTCCCGACGTCATTCCGTATGCGCAGTAGTGAACTGCGCAGATGCGCATATCCGTATGCGCATATTTGAAAAATCTTATCAGTACAGCTTCAAAAATCAGGTGATGTCCAACCAACCAATCAGAGCTTTCGGTTAGGTTTCTGGTTGGATCTGAACTCTGCTTCAGTCTTCCGTCGGGCTTGTGTTAGGTTGTGTCGTGTTTAGTGTTGTTCACTGCAAAATGCTTCCAAAGTGATTTTCCTTCGAATTCGGTACGGGTTTTCGCGGTCGGCTGTGTAGGTAATATTCATTCGATGGCGATGTGAAAGTGTTGTGAAGTTTTTTAGATCATCATCATCATGATTTCTTCTCCTACGCTCATCTTGTTCATCGTTTGTTGAACAACATTCGTCTACAAGGTACCTACCTGCATGCTGCTTGAATATTTCCTACTCACACTTGATTTACGTTCCAATTTTACCAAGTTCATAATCCTATGGATCGTAGGAGAGGGTGAATGTACGGGTTATTAGTGATAATACCTGTATATTATATTGAATTATACAGGGGTGCCCCCCTGCAACTTAGAACCAGACCCTCCACGTAAGTTAGACCCTCCCCAAAACGAAAATGTTAAAAATACTCGTAAGCGCCTAGGGACGATTGATACCTTCCAAGTATCAATACCAATATTCGTTTGAGTACTTGGATCGCAATATTCGATACTACCTACTCAGGTATCGCTTGAAAATTATCGATATTTGAGGAGTACACTTTTAGAAACTACGTTTTTTGCTAGTTTCTGTGATTTTTAGTGTCGGGTTTTTACGATGGAGATAGCGACAAACTACCTACGAAGAGCGGCGTAAAGCAGAACGAGCCAAAAAATACGCGGATACAGATCCTAATCTTGAATTTCTGTTGATTTTGAAAACTGTGTAACCACAACTCGACGAAGTTAAAGTGCATGGCTCACACCTGGAAGGATATTTCCGAAACCCAAAATATTCAAAAATTACTTACTTGTATATGACACATACACTGTATTTTTTGTCATCTACGAGCCCGTTCTTCACCAAAAGGGAACTTATCCAAATTTTACACCAACAAGGATTTCATCCAAAATTGAAATGGCCATAACTCTCTATAGAAACTATAACAAGAATCCAAACACCTGTTGATTTGATAAGTGGTATAGGATCAAAATTATTTAGGAACCCAGAAAAACCAATTATTTTTACAAATGCCGTGGAAGGTTTTTTTCGATTTTCCGGGAAAACCCCAATGTGGATATATGCCTTTTTGAAAGTAAACTCCTCATTTGTGAGTACTCCCAAAAAATACACGCAACAAATGAGATCGTACTAATACTGATAAATCAAATCTGGATGTGAAACGAATTGTTAAACTTGATATGGTGAAACTAGATGTTCCTATTTAGTTTTTCAATATGGCGACGGCCATATCAGGAAGGGGTCACCTATTCTCGACTTCTACCAGAACAAATTCCGCGTTGATTATATTACCAAGGTATCTGGTTTATTTTTCAGGTTGGAGAATTCAAAGAAAAAATTTTCTTCTGTGGCTCTTTGGTAACACAATAGAGCAACGGTTCCCAACCTTTTTTCATTCATATCCCCTTACTCGGTTTTAGACCCACCATGTCCATGTAGATATAAAAAGAAAAGGTGGTATGGGAAAAAGACATGGAAGTAGTCATAATAATGTGGCGTAAGTAATTGTTAATAGGCAGGCTCGAACGATTAAAATGGTAGGAAAGCAGATTCAATGCTATGTTGCGATTCCTCATCGTTTTTATGGAGAAATTCATGTATGAAGGCGGAAAATATAGCATCTTAAACGGAAATTATAAGGACATTTGACCGATTCTCCCACACCCTAACAATTTTTAGATCAAATCCTGTGTAATGTTCTATGCTGGACAGGATATAACTACACTTTCAGAACTCGCCACAGTGATATCACTTAGATCGTCATTTTTGCGCCCATCAAATGAAAGTTATTGAAAAGCTCTTACTTATTGGCCGGGGGGGGCTATACGCTCTGTCCTTTCACAAATCATTGGGAGGTCTAAAAGTGACATCATTTGATTCAGCGAGGACAATCTCATGGATTTTGACGACGAAGTCATTAGCATGTGGGGGGAATGTTTCTTCGTGAAAAGTTTCGGTTTTTGTGTAAACTAACAAGTTTTTTTCCTCTTCAAACGTGAATTTCTCCATGAAATCGCTTATCAACAGTAAACTTGACCGCTAGAAAGCTGACTGAAAATCGATTCCAGTATCATATATTATCAGTACCTAATATTGCAACATCCCTATCCACGACCCTCAGGTTGAGACCACAGCAATAAAGGGACCAGCTACGTCCGACTAAGCGTGACAAAATATTAGGAAAATTATACCTACCTACCTCAGTATTGTCATTAAAAATAGCCAAGGGTCGTGCCGAACTTCATTACATTATGGTTTCCGTTTGCCTAGATATTTCTAAACACAGGTGCCTACCTTACGTAGTCTGAACCCCCCCCCCCCCCCCCCTCAAAGTTTCTCAAAAGGAAATCAAGAGGGAATTTCACTCAAAACCAATGCCTAATAAAATAAAAACAGCTGAAAAGAGACGAGGAAATGATGTAAGGGCGGGGATATCGGTATCCATAATATCGGATTATCGATATTATGGATACCGATATCCCCGCCCTTACATCATTTCCTCGTCTCTTTTCAGCTGTTTTTATTGATTTTATGATTGATGATCATTGATTTTATGATCGATATTATCGGCATTTTTGTTCTCCGAATTTGGAGAATCATTGGGCAATTTATTCAAAAACAAACATTTTATTGTTTATTTTTCAACAAATTTTATGTACGAAAATCATTGTGCAGCTCTATAAAACCGTGAAAATGTGTTTCGTACAAATTTTACGACGTAATAGTACAATTAAACCGAATAAAAGGAACATCAATAGTAAAATTCTTCTCCAATCGAATGTGAGAACAAGATTGATTTTATGTAGGTAGGAAACATATTGATCAAATTTTTGAAACCGCGAAAATGTGGGTTTCGTACCAATTTTATGAGCATTATTGTACAATTGGAATGAATAAAAGGAACGTCAAAAGTAAATTTTAGTAAACTAAGACTTAGTTACTAAGTACATTTTGTCAACAAGAAAAATCCACGTTCACCTTCGACGGGGACGTCATGGTATCACCCCTTGATGAATGACTCCCAATCTTATGAGATTCCTCATTTTTTTTTTTCAAAGCGATTTGGTTTATTATTGAATAATAAACCAAGAGCTTGTTTTTTTGTCCCCAAATGTATACAAAAATGTGCTGCAAATTATTAAACTCAAGTTTTTTTTTTCATGAAATTGAATCTCGAATTATCCGACGATTCCGATATCGATGCAGTAACCGGTTCGAGGTATTATAATATCTACCTATCCAACTTCATATTAAAACACATATCAACGTGAAGTTCAGGTTCAATAAAGTGAACTAAATAACTAGTTTATAAACTAAAATGTTCATGAGGGCTTGAGTACAGTTGTAACTGGTAGGAAATGTAGGGAACGAATAAAAGAGCATAAAAAGGATTTCAGGGACATCAAAGGTGATTCCGCCTTTGCAAGTCATCCGAATGAGTCCAATCATAGCTTTAGTTTTGATCTGACAAACAGGCAATATGTAGAATTTCCTCACTTTTGCCCAAAGGGAGATATGGTGGATGTGCTAGAAAAAATCGAAATTGTTAAGAGTGGTAGGTCAGGAAAATGTTTTAAATGATGTCATTCCTCAAAATATTTCATCATTATTGGGTTCATTCTTGCAATAAGTTTGGCTCCCCCTCTCCATAATGTTACTGTTTGTGCCCCCTTTCACTTTCGTAAGCCTCAAGTGGCATTGGATGGTCCTACCCCGCCCCTTTCACTTCCCTGAGCCATTAGGATTCAATCTCCTTTCACTTGATCCTAAATAAGATGAGCTTTCAGTTCATGTTAGTTACTGATGATGACCTAACCATCGAAATCGATTTAACTGTGTAGCTCTTTACTTTCGAGGAAATATAGACAACGTTCTATCTTACTCCGTTTTCATTGCAATGGGTTTCCACAACTTCGTTGCGAGTGACTTAGTACTTCCTTTTTGTGGTTTAGTTCTGCTACATTCGTCTCGTGGTTCAGTAATCTACCCTGCTTCTTGTTTTGCTTTTTTAATCGATAGTCTTAGTCTCTTCGGTCTTCCTCTTTTCCTTTAAAATTTCTCTTGTTTAAAACTTTCTGTTTCCGTTTTTTTTTTGTTTCGATCTGAAACATGATTTTTTTGAACAAGTAAAAGAATATTTATGAATTATTCACTATTCTCGAGAATATCTTGGCGTGGAAATTATTAGAAATAATAAACCAAAAGCAGTGTTAAAAAACCAAAATTTAATTGAAAAAGGCAGTGACTTTTAAACGTTCTACTTGTAAGTATTACCTACCTTGCGACTTGGTGCGCTTAAATTGTCTTTTCAACAAAAGCTTAACTTTGTTCTTAGTGAAACGGCATGAGCGGCCCCGCGGGCAAGTTTTGATTGAAAAGTACAAGTATCTTAAATAAACTTGTTCCAATCGACTCACCCCACGTATAAAATTACAAAATAAACTTTTCTAATGACTCCCATCTCTTATGAGACGATTTCATATATATAATATATTATATTATTGGGATCCAGCCTTAAGTAGACCCGGATCCTTCCAAAAAGTGCTGCAAATTATTACACTCCGATTTTCGGAATCTACGAATTGAGAAAAATTTTAAAGAGAGACCGACCCGATGTCGATGCGTCCGAAAGCTCGAGAATGAACTGCCTTCCAACTTCAGTGTGTTACAGAAAATATGAACGTGGTTCCGGTAAAACGTGAAAACATCTCAAGTATGATTTCCTGAACGTTCTTCAATACTTGCGATTCTCCAAGTTTCAACCGCCACATCATTCCAGAACCAAGTAATCAACATTTCCATGGAAGGGGAGAAGGAACGGTCACTAAAAAAGGACTCGGCGTGCAGCATTTGACAGTAGCTCAACCTGAACGTCAATCCAATGCAACTACAAGCTTATTCATATCTCCGCTAGTATGCGCTGCTATTGCGGTGTAAAGACTGCTCAGTGATCGGTTTGCTCGGCGAGCGATCAAAACCTGACGTGATCTTCCCCCTCCCCCCTGACGGAGTCAAATCTCGTCTCTCAGCTGGGTTTCTTCGTTCTCTTTCTCACCACTTCTGTTCTGATTTGCTGATTTCGTTCCACCTCGTTCTTGTAGTTGCAATTTTTAATGGATGACGAAAAGTTGATTGAGTGCTTCAGGGAACAGCGATTTGTTAACGATTTTTCTCATCCATTCTATTCAGACGTACAGAGGAAATCAAGGTAATGGCAGCAAATAGGGGAAACACTCAAATAATTTAAGGAAGGTTGTAATATATTTTTTATCCAGTTACATTGGTAATATACCTACCTATTTGTTAAGTGGGTAGGTATTCAACAAAAAAAAGTAGTGAAGTAGTAAATATTTATTAAAAGTAGTAAGTTTTTTTTCACATAATCTTAATTTAGCTCATTAGACTTGCGAATGTGATGAAGTTTAGGTTTCCAGCTCCACTAATACGGTATATATTGAGTTTTAAGCGCTTTTCGACGATCCTAGAACACTGTGCGCCGCCAAATTGAACAACCAGCTTTGTCCACTTCCTGTTCAAAGTGGCCTCCTCCATTGCACACCGTCTGCCCCTTAGATTCTCATCGAGATGAGACAAGAGGTGAAAATCACTTAGTGCTAGATCGGGAGGCATTGAGAGGACGACCAAAAACCTCTCAACCGAACAACTCCAGTAGATCTTGAGTGATCCGAGCGGAGTGGAAGAGGAAAACTTCGTGCGACAGCACTCGGCGTTTGTTCTGGATAGCTCGTCAAAGCTTTTCAACAACCGCACGATATTTGCAGTAATGTTCGATCCTCTAGAGCAGGGGTCTCCAAACTACGGCCCGCGGAAGGATTTGGTGCGGAAAAAATCGATGGATGGAAATAATTAGGCTTTCACCAGAACGTGATGACTTCAAGGGAATCACGAGTTTTTCCAGACAAATGATAACAATTTTTGGTTCAACGTATGTATACGAACAAACCTTTTCAAAAACGACAAATGTCAAATCCATGTATCCAGCAATGGTGAAAGGGTTAAGAAGAAAACTTGAAAAATTTGCTTATGATTGGAACAACAACCATTGATCCTAAGTGAAAAGACATTGTAAGCAAAAAACAATTGCACATTTCATATTAGATTGGTTTTTTTCTATCGCCTCAGAAATGTACTCCACCACTGAACGGTATGAATGAATAAGAATATAAATTTATTCCATTAAAGACAAAAAATAAATACAAACTTGAATTGCACATTGGAAAATCATGAGCAAAGGACTCTAGAAGGGTTTGACCTATATAAACTAAATTCACCATTTGAAATAAGTGGAACAACTAAGGCAAAAAAAATCAGGTCGTATTTCGCGGTAATGTTCAGTCCCAAAGAGGGCCCGCGTAAAAACTTTTTTTATCAATCGATGGATGGAGTAAAATTATCACCAGAAGTATCACGGTTTTTCCAGCAAATGATAACAATATTTGGCATACTAAAGAACAATGTTTCAAAAAGACAAATGTCAAATCCATGTACCAATGGTGAAAGGGTTAAACGAAAACTTGAAAAATTTGCTTATGATTGGAACAACAACCATTGATCCTAAGTGAAAAGACATTGTAAGCAAAAAACAATTGCACATTTCATATTAGATTGGTTTTTCTAAAAGTGGGACACAAGGGAAATACTCGTATTTCATCGCCTCAGAAATGTACTCCACCTGGAACAACTACGTCAGGTCTATTTCGCGGTTGTTCAGTCCCAGATTCTATACGGTATGGTAGCATGGGCAGGTGCTTACAAAATCGCATTAAGACCAATATTAATGACCCAAAAGGCAATTGTTAGAGTCATCACTCGCTCGACGTTCGACACCCCATCTGACCAATTTTTCGAAAAATTAAGAGTGCTCAAACTTGGCAGCCTCATCCTAAAAGCTGTTCTGATATTCGCTCAGAGAACCAGATCTTGTTTTTCAAGGATAGGCCATGGATGCAATACGAGGGCGGAGGCAGTGGGGCTCTTTGAAGTGCCGCGGATGAGGACGGTGGCGGGCCAGAGAAGCTGAGTCCATTTCTCACCGCGATGTCTAAATATTGCTGAAATACTCGTGGAATCGGAAGACAGCAAAATATTTGTGAAGTTGGTGAACCAGAGCGTGAGGGACCCTAATTTTTAAATAAATTTTCTACTATCCTACCCGGAGTGGACCTTACGTAAATATGGGTTGAGCCGATATATGTAGTTGTCTAAAAGACAATGTATAATATGTATACAAAATATACAAATACGATATTCAAACAATAAAAATGAATACAATATAATAAAAAATATACACAAAAAAAAGGTACAGTGGTACAACTTTTGAATCCCAGGGGGAACACACCTTTGGAGATACTGAAATAGTATAAATGGGTTCAGCTACACTTTGAATTACTTTTTTTTGTGACATGGGGTGGTAAACCATCGGGACCCGTCGCGGAGCCTCCGCTCACCAATCTAGCAGTTATTATTAGTTCATTTGTTTCTATTTCATATATGAACACCGAATTTGTTCAATAAGGTGGTGTCGTTGATTTCAGGTTGTGAAGTGTACGGACGTGTACTATGTTGCTCGCCAAGTTTGCTACGGTTGATGAGACCGTACCTAATTATTTTGGCTTCGACGGCTCCATCACCCAAGCTTCCATTCAGTTGAGGAGAACAAACGTAAGCATTCTTTTTACCTGCATTTTCATTTTATCTGGTTAAATTTCAGTTGGATAGCGTGTATGGGTCATTTCAAATTTCGGGTTATTTTGTGTCACATAGCTCCTGTTCTCACTCTGTATGTCGTAAGAGCTCGGGATTTTCTCAGCAATATACAGCAGACTGGTATCTACTTAGCGCCGTGAAATTTACGTCAGTCAGCTAACTAGCTGATCATTTAAAAATCATTAATCATCCGTATTCTCCCTCCCTACAACTGTCACAGACAGTAGGTTGGAAACTTCAAAATAGTTTCTAAGCTCTTCCAAATAATCTTTTAATTTGCAAAAAAATCTTATAGGTCCAGTATGTGGTTGGTTATCACACTATATAAAGACGAGCTTATCAGAGTATATCGACGTTTCAGGGGGTGGTAACGCTGGGCGGGTGGAATTCTCCCTCCCCATCTCCCAGGGCAACCGACCTGCTCCCTCCTCCCCCCGACCCCGCCAGTGAAGGAAGGAGGGCCCCAGCGGGGGGAAGCGTCTCCCAGGGCAAGCGACGTGGTCCTCTCCTCGGGGATTTGGGATTTACGATTTTTTGACTTTGCATATTGTTATTATACTCCCTCATTATGTTATTCACCTATTTCTTTTTAGCCTGCATAGCAGGGCCATTAAACTAGTAACAATATATTGAGGAAATGAGGCAACTCCACTTTTTGAGCTAAGTTTCACTGGGCTTTATACCTGTCACAGAGATTTTTTCTCTCTCCCTACAATTTTTTTGAATAGCTCGCCCTGACCAGAAATAGGGATATTTGGTCGTAAAAAAAATGGAGGACAACAGTGCTACAACATGACTTTCCGTGTGAGGGTTTTTGTGACCCTACGGTCCCTTCAGTTTGATGAGTGATGTGATCAAGTGTTGAAGTCTTGTGCGTAGGTAAATTACTTCTCTCTTCCTACAACCTCTTCATCAACGTGGGTAAGTGTTTATTTACATTTCAATGAGCTCCAACCTTGAGTCTTGATGACAAGATGTTGTGCATTACTTCAAACGAATAAGAATATTGATGATGAGTCTTTGGGGAATGGAAAACACCCGAAACGTCTCTTCCTACAACCTCTCTCCCTACAATTTTCGGAAAATGACTGAGTTGTAGGGAGAGAGAATGTATTGGAGGGAGAGAGGATTATGCAGTTAATTAAAATAAAAGAGATTTGTAAGGTGCAGGAGTATTTCTCAACTGACTATGGGGAAAAAGGTGTCCAAAGAAAAGTGGAAAGAGTATGCAAGAAGAAGAAGGCAGAGGATAAAGAGCGATCCAGTGTTAGCGGCGATTGAAAAAGAGAAGGAAAGGAAGAAGTATGAAGCTAAGAAAATGAAAAACAACGCTGCAAATTCTTTCACTGGGGTTTATTATTCAATTGGCTTGCGTTCATGATTTGAATTTCTACTAAGCTTTGGAGTGTCGTCCGTGTTTCACAGGTGATAGAGCGATTATTGAATTTCAGGAGGCACACAAATAATTGATCATATTATGATCAAATGATCAATCCAAATAGGTATTTTGGTTGAGAACAGATTTACGTGCTCTATGCATATCTCCTGAAATTCAATAATCGCTCTATCACCTGTGAAACACGCACACTCCAATGTTTAGTATATAGCTTTTCCAAGTCGAATTGAGAATTTTCCAAGTCGAATTGAGAATTTTCCAAACCAAATTGAGATTTTTCCAAACCAATTTGAGAATTTTCCAAGTCGAATTGAGAATTTTCCAAACCAAATTGAGATTTTTCCAAACCAATTTGAGAATTTTCCAAACCAATTTGAGAATTTTCCAATCTAAGAAACTTTCACTACTAAAAAGGAAGAGGGAGTTTTCCAAACCGAATTGACAATTTTTTAAGGCAATTCAAGACTTCTATTGAAAACAAAATTAGTGAAGCAGAATGAAAGAAGAGCACTTCATGAACTAATTAACATTGAAATCAAAAAGACAAAATGAACGAAGAATACTTCATAAAAATTACGGTCTTGTTAAGAACAGAAAAAATCGAGGCTACTCTGCGTTTGGCTGGTCTATTGAAGTCAACAAAAACAAAAATTCGTTCATTTTGACATTCTGATTTCAGTGTTAATTTGTTCATAAAGTGCAATTCTTTTATTTTGCTTCACTAATTTGGTTTTCAATAAAAGTGTTGGATTGCCTTAAAAAAATTGTCAATTCGGTTTGGAAAACTCCCTCTTTCTTTTTAGTAGTGAAAGTTTCCTAGATTGGAAAATTCTCAAATTTATTTGGAAAATTCTCAAATTGGTTAGGAAAATTCTCAAATTGGTTTGGAAAAATCTCAATTTGGTTTGGAAAATTCTCAATTCGACTTGGAAAATTCTCAAATTGGTTTGGAAAAATCTCAATTTGGTTTGGAAAATTCTCAATTCGACTTGGAAAATTCTCAATTCGACTTGGAAAAGCTATAAATTCAAATCATGAACGCAAGAGAAATTGAATAATGAACCCCAGTGAAAGAATTTGCAGCGTTTGGCAATTTATTACACTTTTGCAATACAATCGGTTCCTGAACCGATTGATATACAATTTAGACTTGTTTTCCTCAGAACAGCGAGAACATTTTGTCTTACAAAAAATTACATTTTTCAACAAAAGCAACTAAAACGTCTTGCGTCAAGAGGGGGAGATTGAAAGGGGCTTTACTGGTGCTAATGAGGGAAAGTCAGCCCAGTTTAAGGGTCCGCTGAGGTGTTGCCACCTGATGGCGGGGAAGGGGTTTTCGTCCCTGAGGTCAGGGGTCGTTCCTATATTGGCAATAGTATAGGTACAGGGCCGCTGGGCGCCCGCCGCGCCGCGCCTCTAGAGAGAAAACGCGCCTCTAGAGAGAAAACGCGCCTCTAGAGAGAGAAAATTGGGGCGCCTGTGTATGTGCCTACATGAAGAAGTCGCCAGCCGCAGACGCGTCAGGGTCATATGTGAAAAACGAACGCGAGCGAGCGGGGGCCACCAACGCGATCTGTTCTATAAGCGATCACACTATGCTGTTCTATGGAATTGTCATACGTAAAAGCGCGGCATCGCTCCCCCCACCCTAGTGCCGCGTGGTGTGACTTCGAAATCGCTTTTTTGCCGCGCAATCGCGTTAAAATCTGTGTACACTTTGTAGGTTAACCTGCTACTGTCGAGATTTACCGTTCTTCGTCGATTTCGCCTTTCTGCCGTATTTTCAATGAATCTCAATTGAACGATGTTTCAAAAACGTACAGAACGAAAATTTCAAAGATTCTGATAAGACGACTTCAACAAAATGAAACGTTGAAGAACGTGAATTTTTTTCACGATTGTAATAGTTCGGAGTTCTTTCGAAATGCGTTCATTCGATTCAGCGAGAAAAATTACGTGGTTATTTCCCCCTCGTCTCATCATTTTCATCCAACAACACACTCATTATTTCATGCCAAAACACCGATTTCTCTCTCAAAAATCGCTCTGAAATAAAAAATTCAAAAAGGTCAAAAAATTCAAATTTCAGGAGATATGCATGGAGCACGTAAATCTGTTCTCAAGCAAAATAGTTATTTGGATTGATCAGTTGATCATATTTGTGTGCCTCCTGAAATTCAATAATCGCTCTATCCTGTGAAACGCGCACACCCCAAAGCTTAGTAGAAATTCAAATTATGAACGCAAGCCAATTGAATAATAAACCCCAGTGAAAGAATTTGCAGCGTTTTTTTATTGAACCTCAAACCCCCCCCCCCCCCACAATAAAAACATCTATAATTTATCAAGTCCTTCAGCACTCGTATTGCGTTAAAACTTCCCCAAATCCAAATTTAAACGATGTAGCCAAAGGTAGACAGATGTAGAGGAGGCACACAAATATCATCAACTGATCAATGCAAATAGGTGTTTTGGATGAGAACCGATTTACGTGGTCTATGCATATCTCCTGAAATTCAATAATCGCTCTATCACCTGTAAAACACGCACACTCCGAAGCTTAGTATTACTTAGTATTACTAAGTTAGTAAGATTCAAATCATGAACGCAAGCCAATTGAATAATAAACCCCAGTGAAAGAATACTTATTCACCCCGGTAATAATATTGAATAATATTTACCTATATATTATCAGCGTTTCATGCATATCAGAATGCTTCAACCCGTGTATCGGCTACTAACTACACTACAAGTATTCACATCGGCTATCACTCCAGTATCCACATTCACTACAACTTGACGCTATCGGCCGGACATCACTAGGTTACAAACAAACAATAATAAACCAAAAAACGCAAATGTTGGCACCATAAATCGGGCCATACATCGGGAATGGTTTGACCTACGGACCTGGGGAGGGGCTCATTCGATTCCTGACGGTATGTTCTTAAAATAAGTTTACATTCATGCCGCTTGGACTTGTTTTGAGGTTCCTAGGGATTTTACAAAACTTTGACAGCCCTTAAAGGGCACTTCAAATTGAGTGAGAGAGCTGGCTCAAGAATTGGGGCGTCGTCGGACCAAGATGGATTTTTCCTGAAAATTTCAGATTTTTTGCTCCAGCCGTTTGGGAGAAATCGTGCGTACGGCGTACGGCGGACGGACGGAAAATTTTTTATTGCAGATTCGGATTCTACACCCTTTGAAACGTAAACCATGAAATTTTCAGGGGGGTTAGAATTTTTTTTTCCAGAGCGATTACAATGGTTTATTATTGAATAATAAACCAAAACAAGTCAAGCTAGTCAAGGATATGACTGAACGGGAGTTGAGGTCAAATCGGAAGTTGTGTCGAGAGAAGGCTAAAAAGGCCTATCAGAGGAAGAAGGAGAGAGGCAATTCGAAGATCTATTTGGCCCAGCATTCCCCTCCTGCAAGTGAACCAGGGGAGGTAATCCAACAACCGGTCGCAAAATAGTTAGAAAAGAAAGAACTAAGGCTTATCGAGAACTGAAAAAACTTAGACTTCAAAATGAAGCTCTAAAAAAGCAGGCAGACAAGTGGCGCCAAAAACATTGCAGCAACAACTGATGACAAAAAATCTCAAAGAAAATTTGTATCTGCACTTTCGAAAAGAGGGTCTCGAGAGGAGATACGCCGTAAGTTGCTGTTTGGAGAAGTCATGAGAAATCAGTTGTCAGAAAACTACAAACGGATCCTTGTTAAGGGACATAAACGAACATTTGGAAAGATTGTAGCTGGTGATGCCAAGCTTTTGTTGCGCTATAGAATGATGACGAATCAGGATTATTCATGTTGGCAAACTTCAGAAACGCATCCAAGAAGAGTAGAACGCCTTTCCGCTACGTGTGAAGCAATGACACAATTAATCCATGGAGGAGTAAGAGACTGCGTCAGCGTTTATAACGCGGGTATCGAAAAACGCAGGACTCTCACGGTCCCACACGCCATGGACCTTCATGTGATGACGCCGTTCCATGCAATGACACAATTAATGATAATATCGGAGTGATTGGATTACGCCGCTATCGAAAATCCCTGACAGAATTCGTAGTCATGGACAACGACATTTCCGTAATAAATTTGACTGATATTGATCAGGTTCTCCCTTCACCAAATTTTGTTCTTCAAAATAGAAAAATGGTGTACTCGTTCCTACGTCAAATCAAAGGTGTCAGGGAGCAATAATATCGGAAGGTTGATAAGCTATGAAGGTGCCAGCGTAAACTTATGCTGGAATCTTCATACCACTTACCTTCTTACAAGAATTTATTAACTTCATTTGTTGAATTAATCATGAGAAGCATGCATATTTTGTCTTCCCCTTTCGCTTGTGTATGTTTGTACGATACCTAGGTGATTTGTTTGTTCAGCTTCCTCGAACGTTGTACACCAAATATTTTTCCTGTTTTCTTTTCATGGATCGATGTTTGTTTAAGAAGCAGGTTAGTTACCTATTTTTCATTCATTTATTTCTTTTTTGAGAAGCACATTTTATCTCAATAACCTTTTGGTCAAATTAGGAATACCCAACGTTTCCTACTCTACAGTTTTTGATGTTACCTTCTTGCCTATTTAGAGATTTTGGTATTAAGAGTAGGTTTTATATTTTTTACGTTGTGATAACCTGACTGGATGATGGTTGTGATTAAAAAATAAGTCAAACTAAAGAGTGATTTTCAGTTTTTTAAATAATAATATATCATGATAATGTTGAAAGTTGCATGCGGATGTCGTTTTCTCTCTCCCTACAACCGTTTTCTCTCTCCCTACAATCTAACAAATTTTAAAACTTGGTATCTCTTGAACGAGTTAATAAAATACGCGCCCATTGCAGGGCCTTACTTGTGAACCAATACAGATTCGAAATATGTCAAGGGAACCGCCTCAACTGGTGTTTAATTTTTCAAAAACAGCTGAGCCCAAAATAACCCGAAATTTTGAAATGACCCGTATACGAGTGTATCTAAGAAGAATTGTCTCTGGTTGAACAGTCCAGTTTTGGTAGTCCGGTGATCCACGTAGATATGTGCTATATAAGACAGAAATAAGAAGCCGTTGTGTAATAAATGCTTCGTTTTTTGGATTGTAAGCATATTGAAACGTAAAACAGCAAGTTTATACTTTTTTGGGTTGATTACACAGGTTGGTTATTAAAAATATTAACCCACAAACATCGGTATGGGGTACTTTTTTATCCTTTATGACAGGGGTCCCCAAACTACTGCTAAACGCGGAAAAACATTGATAGATGGAAAAAATTAGGCTATCACCAGAATGTGATGACTTCAAGGGAATCAAGAGTTTTGCCAGACAAATGATATCAATTTTTGGTTCAACGTATCCATGCGAACAAACCTTTTCAAAAATGGCACATGTCAAATCCGTACATCGAACAATGCTTTCAGAAGAACACTTAAAACGTTTGCTTACTATTGGAACAACAAACCATGATCCTAAGTGGTAAGACATGTAAGCGAAAAACAATTGCGCGCATCACATTAGATTGGTTTTCCTAAAATATTTTTTGAATGTAATAATTTTAAATAAATTAATTCAAAATATATTTCTTATATACAGATAAGTTTTGTTTCCTATATTGGGCCTAATTTTGAATTTGTCAAACTCGTCTAGGAGTGCTTAAAAACACTGTTTTCAAGAGTCTAATTTCTAAAATTTTCCGGCGGAAGCCCCCGTACCCCCTTCAGCTGGGGGCCTAGCCCCCCAGACCCCCCTGTTGGCTCCGCCCCACCACCTCCACATTACGATATGACCCTTGGGGCAAATAGTTTGGAGACCCCTGCTCTATGCGACGTGAAAGTTAAAATACTCGAAATGCCCGTGCGTTCATTAACATAACACGGCTCAACGCAAGTTAGACACGGCTGAGACGAAACTTTTTTCATCCCCAGCGAGGATTTTCTGATCCTAAAATTAACGGACGGGGAGCGGGGTGTGAAGCCAGACGCGTCGATCTGTGGTGGAAAATTAAAGCGACGGCGGAGTACAAAGCGGACGGTGCCGCATCCCAGTGCAGTGACAGCGGAATCGGGCGTGAACTCTCACTATTTAGGTACGAGTATTTCGGGTTCAGTACAGATCATCGCGGTACCTTGATCAGTTATCCATCCAGTGTCGATAGCGTTAAAAAAGGTGATCTGACATGGGCGTGGAAGACTCCGAAGAGTTGGCTGTGGTTTCCCTGAGAGAGACGTGGAAGACGAAACACGAGCACATCCAGCCGTTCCTGGACTACCTCACTGGTTACCACGGTAGGTGGACGCCATTTCACCTTCCACGCTAATTCCACTAACAAAAACGGCGCAAATTGTTACACAAAGATTCATTATTTATGGAATTCCTTGTACGTCAATCGCCCTGTTCATTAAACATAGTCTGTTCTTCATAAATTTGTAACAAGGAGCGTAATGGAATGATGAAGCTACCCACCAGAGATGTCAGTTTCAAGAATCTGGTATGGGAACTGTCTATCCATCACACTCCCTGGGCTTTCATAAAGCTTTGGGGGGCCGCAATAGGCCTAGTAAATTGCATATGTCAACACGTAAAGCTCAAGTTTATTGCTCATTTTGTCTATGGGGGCAGTGCAAGGGACTGGGGCGTCAGGACAGTCATTAATAGAGGGTCGGACGAAGTGACACCTGAAGTGAGCTATCCGATATTTCTGCGATTAATTTTTATACTTTTTCTAGATTTTGATATGTAATATATAAAATTTCCGTGTCACAATGTTAGTCACCGTACTCCTCCGAAACAGCTTTACCGGTTTTTACCAAAATAATTGAGGGGTTTCTTCCAATAACCAAATAAGTCCAAAAATTGAAAGAGGTGCCATTTTATTCCTCAACGATCAGGCAATGTAGGGGAAAGATTTTTTTTATAATTGAGAGAGAGAAAAAACATTTATTAATCATTATATGGGGTGGAATGTTGGGTTAGTTGGGATTTGTGAAAAGTATAAATTGATATGCCAAAAGCTCGAAGTGGTATGCCAGAAGTTGAAATTGAGTCGCCGAAAGTTTAAATTGAGATGCCAAAAATATTAAAATTGATTTGTGCCAAAAGTTCAAATTAATTTGCCAAAATTTTCAATTTGATAATATTCCAAAAATTCTGTATGTCCACTTGCTGCAAGGCTTCAAAACATTGGTCTGTTGACAAGAAGAAAATAAGTGTTCGCCGTTTCAGACAATAACCAAACCAGTCCATTTAATCAGTTGCTAGAGAACCTCAGTTCGCGGTTTTATTGTCACGTTGTTTTGCTGTGCATTATGTTGATTTATGTAATAGTTCCCTTTAAAACTATCATTGTGACCAGCAATCAATATAACACACATAAATACAAAATTAATTTGTTGAACAAACCTTCACTGAACATCTGAAATTCTGCAAGAACCCAACAAATTCACACTTTAGCAGAAAGGCTGCGTTTTTCGGATTTGGCATTTCGAAATATTCAATTTACCTAGTTTGCGATTTTCGGACTTATTTGGTTCTTGGGAGAAACCCCTCAATGCATCTAACTAACATATATCATAAACAGTTTAAAACTAAGAAACAGTGGAAAATAATTACTTGTTATTCATGCACTTGTTTCATTGAGTGGTAGTCAAAACTTATTCTTTCATAATTTAAAACAGCCCTATTTATTCTCTGATAGAAGAACTTTAGTTAATTTTGTGAGGAACTTCAGCACTGTTAGGTACGAACGTAAAAATGAAAAAAAGAAATGAGTAAGTGAAAGCCTATTTCAGTTTTTTGCAAACAGTTTTTTGCGTCTAGTGGAAAATCGCTTAGCAAGCAAAGAACAAGTTTTGGAACTCGGCTACTCAATTCATTATTCTAGGAGTGCCCCTGTGGGGGGGTTCAAAAAAAATGTTTGGGGGGACCTCAAGTTGATTTAAACAGTGTTTAACGTGACGACATTCAAAAATATATTACATCACGTGATTACATTTTTATATTAAATAACGTGAATAATAATGAAACTAGTAATTAATTTAAAAGGAGGCACACAAATATGATCAACTGATCAATCCAAATAGGTATTTTGGTTGAGAACCGATTTAAGTGCTCTATGCATATCTCCTGAAATTCAATAATCGCTCTATCACCTGTGAAACACGCACACTCCAAAGCTTAAGTAGAAATTCAAATAATGAATCATTGAAGAGTGAAAGAATTTGCAGCGTTTTTTGTAATGTGCCATTGAAAATAGGTACATAGAACCCTAAAGTTTCACTTTTTTATCAATAGTGGGTGTGGGTAGTGGAGTGACCACATTCATTCCGAATCTCTTAATTTGGAGCGTTACATCTGTTTATTCTTGTCAGAGACGTTTCGTCCCGCAGCGGGGACTTCCTCAGTCTAACTATGTATAACTATTAGCATACTTGAGGCATTGACATGGTGGTGGCACCACACATATCTTGTTGTTTGTTACTTTTAGCTCTGTAGTTGTCGTTAAATTTTTCACTCATCCCTGTCCATGTACTCAAGTTGGTCATACTCTCTATTGCTCAGTTGTTTGATCTCAACTGCGTCAATTAGTTAAACAACTTTGCTCTGTTTTAAAATCAAAAAGGGGAGAGGAACTGCAGCATAAAATTGCAGTAATTTTAATTTATGCTGCAATAGAGAGTATGACCAACTTGAGTACATGGACAGGGAGGAGTGAAAAGTTTAGCGACAACTACAGAGCTAAAAGTAACAAACAACAAGATATGTGTGGTGCCACCACCATGTCAATGCCTCAAGTATGCTAATAGTTATACATAGTTAGACTGAGGAAGTCCCCGCTGCGGGACGAAACGTCTCTGACAAGAATAAACAGATGTAACGCTCCAAATTAAGAGATTCGGAACTTTTTTATCACTAACAATGTTTTTATAGCCATTTTAGTAATTTAATCATTATCATCCTGCTCGATAACTGATACTTCAACTGTACTTTGATTAAAATTTCCCTTACCTTATGGCGAATCTAAAATTTTTTTACTGAAATTGAACAGTATTATTGAAGTTTAATTCCGATAAATGCTTAGTGTTACCAATCTTTGATTCTTGAAATTTGCCGCACTTTTACTGGAGAGAGAAATGTCACACTATACCGGTGTCATATCCAAGTAAACAGCACGGAGTGGGGATGAGACCGAAGCCGGTCTCCTGTTTCTCTCACTCAATAACTTCTTCTCTAACTTCTTCTCTCACTCCTTACACAGTTTTCGGCAGTTACAGTAGTTATTGTTTACGTATCAAGTGTATTAGTAACGTTCACAATAATCGTATTGCTATCTCACTGTAACTCTCGTATCAATTCATAATGATAAAATTATTAATTTCAAGTGTTTTTGGCACGATTAATTCAGTTAATCAAGTTTTAGTTAAGCAAGTGATTTACATAACCTTAAAAGTACTCAACAGGGGTCACGAGCTCCAACCAAAAACGGCTTTTGTGTTGTAAGTATACTTTTTGTATACCGCATACTTGAATAATTATAGTAAGTTACTTTTTGTCTACTCTAGAACTTATCTAGAAACTAGAAATAATTTATAAGGCGAAACAGCGTTTGCCAGGTCAGCTAGTATTTAAATAGGGATTTGCGATAAAGTTTAGGTAGTGGGTAAGGCACAGAAATGAATCTCTGGAAACATTTTAATTCCGTTTTTTTTTTATTGTGCTCCTTGTGAGGAGATTCGACTTAACTGTGGTCAGGGAATATTATTGAAATACACTTCAACAGGGGTAAAGAGACAACGACCCAGCTTTCCCCAAGGTAAGAGCTTCTCTCTCCTTTGTGCGTACAGTAATTAACTCGTATAAACCATTATTGATATATCCACACCTACCCCTCAAGTCAGTCGATATTTGAGTACAATTATCAGCATAAATTTGAAATTCGTTGTTTGAATGACACATTTTATTGTTGATAACATTTGTTTGACTAACTTTGTTTGACTTTTAAAAAAAAATATATAAATTTAACGATTTTTATACGTTTTTGGCCATTTTTTGTGAGATTTTTTGGTACTATTTTTGAAATTTGACCAATTCAATGTGCTCCGAGAGTGCTATTCATGTACTGGTATAGTACCTATAGGAGAAACGAATTCGGAAGTTGTAATACCACCAGCGTTTTTATATTCATAACTGATATTAAAATAAAGAAGAAACATAGTGTTTCATTGTGTTCATAGCTATTGGTACTTACATTTAAGGTTTTCATCTGGTCGTTTCTAGATTAAGTAAGTAAAGTAAACAAGGAATTTCACCTTGGATTTTCGTCCGACTACCCGGAGGTGTCGCGGACGTCGCCAGCCGTCCTCTAGAGAGGATCGGAACTAGGTCTAACGATTTCGCTCGTGGCTTCCCATTGCCTCACGCCCCTGGGAGCGATTTGGATTCACGTGATATCGAGATCAGAGGTGAACTGTCTGACGACAGGACAGGTATACAACGCTTGATAGGATTTTGGCCCTAATCATTGGTGCCTGTCGGATTCGAACCGGGCTAATCAGTACTCCCACTGAAAGTAAACAGCCAAAGGACTGATGCCTTAGCTCGCTCGGGCAACCTGTCGTTTCTAGATAAAATACACAAAAAGTGTATACATTAACACTTACAACTACGTGTTTGTACGGATGAATAACACTTCAAATGGTTGATACTATGGAGTTCGATACAGAGTTTTTTCGATCAATGATGTATGGTAAATGGTTAGCTACTGAAAAAATGGTCTGGAAGCTAGAAATTACGTAGGTAGTAACGGGAACAAACGTCAAAGTGAAAAATACATAAGCAGCAAAATTAATAAGTTTATAACAATGTTTTACAGAAGGGTGCTAAAATGAGAGCTAAAAAGACTATCCACAACCTACCACAAATTACTCACATAATAACCCCCCCCTCCCCTTAAAACACTGCCACTAATTATGTATAGCATTAAACCCTAACCATCAAACTAATTTTTATTATAATTCATTTTAATACTTCTAGCGGTATCAAAACGTTGTTCAATCATCTTTGGCATATCTCGAGGTCACTTAGAAGGTGTGGATACACACTTATCTGCTCTAGGATCCTTGTGGCTAATTTGTTTCCTAATCGATCTACAGAGGTGAAATATGAATGAAACTCTAGGATGCAAGTGCAATCGGAGGATAATCGGCGAGCCTAAATAATGTCTAATAAAAATATCACCGATTTACGTATAAGGGAATCTAGAAATAATATACCTTCGTGTAATGATTAGCAGCGTTTTTCATTACTTTTGCCTCCGTAGATGATTTCTTACTTGTAGTCACCTTTTGATCATGAATAATAGAACTGAGACTACCTTCAGTTTTCTAATAATTATAAGACTTGATACTGTATATCATTTTCATACATTGATGATCCACGTAGAATGTGCAATTACAGTTTAGGTAGTGTGAAATGCTGTTATAAAATAGCTTCATTACGCAATAGAGACAGGCAATGTTTACAAACACCCCTCAGGCTTAATGGCTTTAATTACGACTATTAATCTACGATGATATTTACGACGTCGGAAGAAGTTAAACGAAACGCTCAAGTCTCATCTGTAACAGAAATAGATCGCCCCAGTTCCCGTGAATTATGAGGCAGTGATACCATCGCATTCCAATCCCGACTTCTCCTCTGCTTTGTCACGCGTATGTGTCGCCTTTGAAGGATTGGGGTAGGTTAGGGTGTAGGTTATGTAGGGTGAACGTTGATGACGAAAAAGGTGATGGTGTAGATTAGGTAGGGTGTAGGTTACCTAAGGTCTTAGGTAGGGTGTATTTCAGGTAGGTTCTAGGTTATATAGGGTGAAGGTAATAGTTAGGCCGAAGATGGTCCCCTATGAGTTTCATTGTTCAAGTAGGTATCAATACATGAGTCTGTGCATGCTCAAAATTGAAATCCATCGCACATAATTTTATCGCATCCTGATCGTCCGATCTTGCTTAAATTCGGAATGAGCCCCTTCCCAGGTCTGTAGGTCAAACCATTCCCGATTTATGGCATGATTAATGCGGCCAAGATTTGCGTTTTCGAGTTCTGTTATCGCCTTCTTGATAACTGGCAGTTTCCCAATGCCCTCAACTCGAATATGGGAGTGAGCCCACTTTAATTTGATGTGTAGTGTAGTCTGGGAAAGACAGTTTAATCATCCAATTTCAATTACTGCGGAGGCAGAACTGCAATACGTCGATCCTCTCACTTGAAGGCGTTAATATCTGTAGGAACGTGTCGCACATTTTTTACCAATGAATCCTTTTAGGAATCTTAATTTGTACCAACCAGTAGTATATTCTAATATTAAGAATCATTAGAGATTAATTAAAACATTTTAATGATCTGTGCATTCAATTTACCTGTACGAGGAAGCTGTGTCCCAAACCTAACTTGGCAGACACTTTTCTTTCGAAGCGGCATCAACATGCGAGTTTCTTTTTCAAAAATTTTCTCCAACTGATGCTCGCAAATGATACCATTAAATGGTATTAAATTTTGTCATACATTCTCTCTTACGAAATTTAGGCCCTTCCGATTATCCAACAAAATTTGACGATGGTTCTCACAAACCTGAACATCTCACGAACGGACCCACAAAGCCGCTACGACTTATCATAAGGGAAGACACAGTGACTCAGTCGTGTCCGAATTTAGACGCGGGTTTTGGTGGATTTCGCCAAGAATTACTCAACCCGGCGTCCGCTACTCCCACGCCCTCGGCTCGCCTCCTAGTGCAGCCGCCACACGAGCGATCTTAGCATCTCGGGAGCACGTTCTGTTCCACAGCCAAAACTTCCATCTCGTCTCCTGTCACTTGTCTTTTCATTGTGTTGTGGTTTCAAGGTCAGCTCCCAAATATAAAGTGGCCGTAAAATGGAAGGCCATCCACGAGCCCAAATGCATAACTGATTTTGGTTCATTTTCAATATCCAACTATTAGGTTCTGATGATACAGCAATGTTTTATGCGTGATTCTCATTCTACGGGACAATCGACGTTTTGATTCTAACTAAAATTTTTAGTTCTCCTAAATTTATGATTTTTTTATTATACAATCTAGATGTTACTCTAATGGTATAGTGATGTACAAGCACGCACGATTTTCGTTTGTTTCCTCAAAATTCAGGTTTTAAAATTTTATAGGACACGACAAAGATATGTATCCATGACAGTGAGCTTTGTCAACCAAATAACGATAGAATTATGTAAACAATGTGTAGGTAAGGTTGAATGAGACAGATATTTAAACCAAATACATTTTAATTCCTAGTTGAAGCAAGATAATTTATTCAGTTAATTACTACCACCCAATATTAAAAGTATCAAAATAATCACGGTTCACAAAAGTGTAGGTGGGCGGGCATCTGATTTCAGTTTTTCCTGACTTTGTGCTAGAACAAGTATCACATTTTATTATTGGTATTTATTTAGTATCAAATGCCTAACTTGGAAAAAAAAAAAAAAAAAATTGTTTCAAACAGCCATGACGGCTTTTGTGGTAGCCACAACAATGAAGTTTTAAATCGCCACGACAATGAGAAATCAACATTAGCGTTCTGCAATTAGGAGTCTAATGAACACTTACCTTAGAAATTGAAACTTGCATTAAATTGAGTTTTTACATCTCTATCCCAAAATGAATGGAATGCTAACGAATCAATAAGATTGATTAAGAGTGATTTTCAAACCCATAACAATGAGAAGTATGAAGTGTACGTGTTTTAGAAACGGCTAACTTCATTTTTGAGCACCAACTGTATAGAAATGGCGGAAGCATGGTGTTTCCTCAAAGGGCAGAGTTACGAACGCTGAAAAAACTTTGAATTGCCAAAAAATGCCCTCATTTGAGAGAGCTACGATGATTTCCTTCAAACCCATGACAATGAGACAGAAGGTTTGGGACAAACTTTGAACACTTGATTCGTACAGATTATATAAAAGTTAGTCCCACTTGTAAGCGCACTAACATCCAGTAACTAATTCTAAAAAAATACTAGTTAAATATTTCCGGATAAAATTTCGGATTAAGTTCAAATTCCGACTCACGGACAGATTATGTCAATGAGATTAGAGGTTCATCCCCCCCCCTCCCCTCCCTCAAAATTGGTTGGTTACGTCTCAAGATATATATATTTAGTTCCGACCAAGCAAAAAAACCCAATAGAATAAAGTGCTCACGTCGTAACATTCATCACCTTTTTTGAGACCTAAATACCTGTGGATAACGGATCTTTGAGCAACCTTTCGATTAAGAAAAGCCTTTTCCGGTTAGAAATGATAATAATTATCATTAATTATTAATGAAGAAAATCTATAAAATTGGCGGCTTTTTTTAGAAACGGAGTTATTTTTTCCCGTGACATTTTAAATTGAAACGTCAATGTCGGAAAATTGACATTTTAAGCGAGATAAAAATAGTTCTGGGTCAGAATTTTGAAAAACTCGGTCAAAAATTGGTTGTGGAGGACGTGGAAGAGAAAATAGAGTTAATTCTATTCTATTGTCTATTTTCTGTGGTCACGACTCCACTTTTCGAACGTAAGGCTGGATACTATATCAAATTGACTGCCGCTAGGTCATCCCGGAACAATATGGATACTATACGGACATACTCGTACTAGCCATATCGCTGACACCGATCGAGTTTTTCATAACTTACTTATGTTATATAAATATATATGGCGACAAGTGACGCGTAGGTAGGTGTTTTATTTGATCTCGTTGAATTTCAATTGTTCAATTCGTGGATTTCTTCGACGTTCATATATGCAGTATATTGCACCATTGTAGGTATTTTGGTATCAGCTTTAGTTTTGTACAAGGAGACAATTGTTGTTGATCTCGGAGTTATATTTGGTATAAAGTCATCCAGCTGTCTTTGCAACATCTAGAAGTCAATTAAAAGGTACGTAGAAACAGCGATCAGCTGAAGGATGTTGTGGCTAATTTCGTTCCTAATTGATCTAACTTGCTAAAATATTTTTGCTGACAAATGAATAATGGTAATAGGTGTTTTCTATACCCCGTTGAACTTCGTTTCTGTTGGTACTGGTGGAGTTCTATTGGTGGATTTCTACGTCGTTTTCATGTACAGTGTAATACAAAATTATAGGTATTTTGATATTCGTTTTATTTTCGTACATTGGAGCATGTAAAACGTTGTTCACCCCGTTATATTCCATAGAAAGTCATCGAGCTGTCTTTGGGACTTTTAGAATTAAAATATACGTTAGCACAATGATCAACTGAAGGATCCTTGTAGCTGATTCCTAGTCGATTTAACGTGCTGAACTATAAATGGGCCCCTTTTTATGGCATCTGGTTATGGAAGCGCTTTTAGATTACGTAACACAGAGTATGTCTAATAAAAAAATAACAATCATTCACAATGAAGGGTTTTTCTGATACAGAAATAATAAATGTATATTCAATTTTTTAATTTTAAAAATTTGCGGTTTCATTTTATGAATAAATAGCGAAGAATGAATAACAAATTAAAGGTGATGGCTCCAACCGAGAGGGTGTTAACTGTCTTATTCTGGGTCGATCACAAAGGTTCGCCTATGAAAATAGCAAAATCACAATGAAATGTACAATCATAATGAAAGGTACAAGCCGAGACATCGAGAAAACAGGACGACGGGGACAGAAATGGGGTAAAATCCCACAGAAAATTGATCCATTTCATTGAAAAATAGTGAAGAATGAATAATGAATGAAAGCGGAAGGCTCCTACCCAGAGGGGCTCAACTGAGGAGCTTACTTTCAAAAAGGCACATATCCAAATCTGGGAGAAAACGTTTTTTTCTCAATTTTCTATCTCTGAATATGAGTTGAATCAGATCCACTTATCATTTCCGATCAAAACAGAACACATCCACGTCAATTCCGGGGCTAAAGTTATGTGTTTGCATCAAAAGGTAACAAATCCGTCCCCTACATTTTTGCTTCCGAGTCTACTAAAGTAGCGGAAGCATTGTTTTCACTTTCGGAATGTGAAAATTTTTTTGTCTCCAAAATCAATTCATTTTGCGTTTTAGACCTTTCTGAACAATTTTGGTTCCGTGTGCGTGTCTGTGTGTCTGTCTGTCTGTCAGCAAATCCTTGTTACGGGCAAAACTACACGAAGTTATTGTCTGATTTTGATGAAATTTTCAGGGATTGTGCGGGTTGGGGTGTAGATGGTCCCCTATAGGTTTCATGACCCCCGGATCAATAGTAGCCTCTGCGCATGCACAAACGTGAAATCCTTGTTACGCGCATAACTCCGAGATTTCTTGACCAATTTCAATGACATTTTCAGGGATTGTTCGGTTTGATGTATAGATGGTCCCCTATGAGTTTCATGACCCCGGATCAATAGTAGCCTCTGCGCATGCGCAAACGTGAAATCTTTGTTACCCGCATAACTCTTGTTGACGATGAAATAATTGTTCAGTTTGATGTGTAGAGTTATGAGTTTTGACCAAACGTGGCATTCTTGTTACGCGCATAACTCCGGGAGTTCTTGACCGATTTCGATTAAATTTTCAGGGATTGTTCTGACTTTTTTGGTATATTTTATAGTTTGTTCAATAGTTCCTGCATGACAATAAATTTACCCTAATTCAATATTTACTTCGCCTAATTGAACGAAGTTCTTTAGTCAATAATAATTTTCAATGATCTATACAGTCATGTTATGGATACGAGGAAGCTATGTGCCACACCTACTTGGCAGACGTTTTTTTCAGTGCGTTGCAATCGAAATGGCACATATCCTCCGAATTTCGTCACGCGATAAGTCGTGGGTTTTTCAAAAAGGTACATATCCAAAAAGAAGCATTGCGCCTTCGTCTTGACGTTGAATATTTACACGAGACTCCATAGATGGCAGGCATGTCAAATGGAAACATGGAGTCACGTAAAGTTTTCATTAAAACGTACAGAATGGAGAATGAATTCTCTCTTTTTCAAAAAGGCACAAATCCATGAGTTTTGATCAAAATCGCACATTTCCAAAGTGAAAATGGATATACAGCCTCGTGTTTTGGAGAAAATTGATACATATTCTGAGGCATCTTTATCTGTGCCTTCTCACACATTACTCCGATGAGAAACTGCAGAAAAACATCTCCACTAATCTGCAAATCGTTTTTTTCACTTCCTGAACATTTTGTCGGAGTGGATATGTGCCTGTTTGAAAGTAAGCTCCTCAACTGTTTTATTCTTGGTCGGTCACAAAGGTTCAGTTTCGAAAATAAAAAAAAATCATAATGAAATTTAGATATGTTTTAGTCAGAAAAGAGACGTCTTGATGAAAAATTTCGGTAGTTACAAGCCGAGGCACCGCGAAAAACAGGACGAAGGGGACGGAGAAGGGCAAAATCCCACGGTAAATTGCCTTCAATTTGAACCCCTTAATAGGAAAATAATGAAATATGAAGGCTCCTACCAAGGAACAGGAAGTTAATTGTTTTTCTCCTTGGTCGATCACAAAGGTTCATATTCGAAAATATCCAAAATGCAATGAAACGTTTCTGTCAGAAATTTCTCAGTACGCTGTCAAAGGGACGTCTTGACGACAAATTTCGGGGGTCACCAGCCGACATATCGCGAAAAACAGGCCGACGAAGACAGAGAAGGGGTGAAATCCCACGGTAAATTGCCTTCAAAGTTATTTCTGACTTTGGCGGCGGAGTGAGCTCCTATGATATTACGAGGATTTCTAAACCCGGGGACTCGCGATCGGATCGTCGACGGCGGAAGGTGCGCTCGTTCGTTTCCGCCAAAATTCGGTGCGCGCGCGGATTTTTCTCGAATTTTTGTTCTCTTTCGACTGTTTTTTAGAATTTCGAACGTACGACTTTTTTGATTTTATCGTGTGTGATTAGAGGGCTGTCCCATCTGTCTATTGTTCCTTCGGATACTCGTGAATATAAGTCAAGAATATGAAAGGTCGAGGTGAGTGGGTGAAGCTGAAATACCTCACTTATATTTAAACTTTCATAAATCTCATGTTTAATATTTTAGAACCCTACTATTAAAAGTGACGACGTGCATAATGCATGTCAACACTTGGCAGTGCATTCAGAAATGCTTCTACGCCAAGTTATTTCGAAACAACAAACATCCTCCTACCGAAATTTGAAATTATCTTATTTCGCGACAGCGCGCAGTAGTCTGAACGTCAAATTTAGCGGGACTAAACCTCCGAGATACTGCGAATGGTTTCTGCATTGCAGTAATAAGTTTATATCGAACAGAATGGCTGAGGGTGTTTATAAAAATTGTCTTTTGTGCCTTAATAAATTATTTGTATCACATCTTCAGTAGAAAGGTATTCTAATTATTCTTGATCAAATATGAGTACATCTTGAAATGATGTTTTCACGTTTTATAGGTATCATTCAATGAGATTCATTGTTACATTATAGGAAAAGAAATAGGTTCGCATGTTCCGACTTATAGATTAGTATCTTTTTTTGGTTATGAAGGGTGCCAATCAAAGTAGAAGATCATCAAACGAGAAATCAGCAGAGCTCCGCGTTAAGGTGAACCCAAGGAAGATGTAAACGGTTGTGCAGTTTACTGATGGAGGCTAAGTTCAAATTAATGCGTACGTGCTCAATGAACGAGTATGGAAATACATAATTCAATTCGTATTCTTCGATATAGTGAATCAATCAAATAAATAAAGGTGTTGTTGAATAAAACCTTAGGGCGCTTCTGCCTAAATTGAGGTTTTGCGGGTAGTCAACAATATCACAAAATATGCTACTTTGCCACTACTTAGTTAGGAAAATGAAGTCACTTTGATAACATTGATATGAGGTCAGTCAAGTTTGATAAGTGATAACTATACAGGGATCCCAGCCAATATTAGGGAGGTCCCTGGAGAGCCAAGTTAACAAGAGTGTAAGAGCCGGCTAAAACGAAGGAGAGAACTGACTCCAGACTCTTTTAACCAAAAACAGGAAAATTTTGTTTGGAGAGGAAGTGAAGAAAATTTAGAGTGAGGAATCGTGGGGAGGAGAGAGCAGAGATAGTAGAAACCAATCAGGGACGGGGTTACAACTACCCCAGGAAACCCCAGGGTGCGGGAGACTACGGGTGACTGACAGTTTTCCAGAAAAAGGGTGGCTTAGGAAAAACCAACGGCGCAAAGCGGCGCGGGGAATTCGGAGTTCATTGAAGGCTTTAAATATTTTCACATAGGAACGGGGTTTTCAGAAATAGATATGGTTTCAGGATTAACGGACAATGAGGTAACCAACAGCGGCGGCTAGGCGATAGGCTTAACGGCAAGGTACGTGCCAAGGTGGTTGGTTACCTGTGGGCCTCGAATACGAGTCAAGGGTGGTTTCCAAGAGGTAATGACCTAAATACTGAAAAATTCTTCAAGATCTAAAACCATTCCAGATACATCTGAACACTCCGTATTCCAAACAGTCTCCTTATCTCAATTCCTGATACAGCTGACATGAGGCCTCAAACGAATGTCCCCTTAAAATCCATTGCCTCATCCCCACTCTGTGTGTAGGGACTTCTTCTAGGAGACTTCTGATGATACTCGCACAAAATCACGGCACAAATCGCGCAAATACTCACTTCATTGGACGAGTGAAAGTGTTGATGACGCAATCGCCTCCATGATTTTTGGTCAACTGGAGCCAGTTAAATTGGCTACGTCTGAACGGGTACTGCCGTCAGTCAGATGTCTTCCAGTTCGCTCCAGCTAGACAAAGGGTCAGTGTTTGATAGCCGATAGGATTTAAGGGTACTTCAAGTGAAACGATATTTTGATCCGATTTTACTTGTGTTTAATCGAATCAGGAAATTTCTGATCGAAAATGCCTCTTATCAATTTTTGTTTACACCCTTGGAAATGTGTTTTTTTTTTTTTTAAATTTTAATATTAATTTTCGTTTTTTCGACCTTACCGCATTAAAACGGCCATATCTCCCAAATTTTGCGTGCGATTTCAAGTTTTAAAAAAAAAAAAAAAAAAAAAATTACAGGGACTGATGAGCGTTTGAAGAAAGTCGAGATCTCCACGATTTGACAACATGTCCTTTTCAAGCTGATTTTTTCACCCGTTTCCCCGGCTCGAAAAGAGTTGGTTCCCCTTTAGGACGATAGAAAATTCAAAGCTCTTTCCAATAGTGGATTCAGATTTGAAATCGCACGCAAAATGTGGGAGATATGGCCGTTTTAATGCGGTAAGATCGGAAAAACGAGAAAAATCTTAAAATTGAAAAAAAAATCGCATTTACAAGGGTGTAGACAAAAATTGCTAAGAGGCATTTTCGATCTGAAATTTTTCGTAGAATCTTCTCCTGGCCTGTGATTGTCGCGAAATGTAACACCCTGTATAGGGCATATCGCATTACTACGAACTGTTGAGATACAATCAGTAAAATTGAAAGGTGATTTTACTCAGTATGAGCACTTCTGCACGGTAGGAGACAGCAAACGATACTGGTCCCAAGTTGTACGTGACATTTGGCAAATCAAACATGAAGTTTATTCTTGTGGCTACATCTGTGCTCTCATCAAAATAAGGGAGAAATTCGACTCACCTACATCAAATGACAATTCTTCCAACAAGCAGGGGCCAATTATATTTTTAATAATCATCGTGCACTTTCCGATGCAAATTTATACTTGACATTGTGATGGACGAGGAATCGAGCGTTTGGAGCGTTAGGTGGTTTATACATTTGGTTTATATTTTTCAAAGCATTTTCGTTCCCTAGATTTCGAAAAGTTTGAAAGAAAGAATTTCATCTGAGCTCACTGCAGATAGGTTCCATTTTCCCGTACGAGTTCATCTGTAGTTGAGTGAGCACAACAAGCCTTTCTTGTATGTAGCAAGCGAGGTTCTAAAATGTTAACAGTAGGCCCTGCTAGGATTTCGTTCGTCGCTTGCAATCCAATCCGAAAATTTAGAAAGAAGCATGCTAAGCAAAAGCTCTAAAAAGCGCACAACTGAAAATCGATCCCCGATTAGGTACAATGCTGACTACATTATTGCTCGACTCAAGCCGAGATTTGCTCACCCTTCAAAGCAGGATCCTTTTCCCAGATTTTGCAGCCACTATGGTTATGCTTCACGCTTCCCGATCTTGATATTTTCTCGAAATTATGGGATGTTGAGTTGTATGAGACGAGAGAGAATCAATACGCAAGCGAGCTGCGAGAGCAGAAAACCACGGACTACACTTGGAAAACTGAATTTTGACTGATCAACTGAAAAACGACCGGCTCGACCCCTAACTTTGTTGTAGCTTCAAAAAGATAACTGAACAGGTGGTTGGTTGTGGTTTCCAGCTACTTTGTCCGACCTTCCCAACCATGTTGAACATATTTAGGCGCATTTTCAATGAATTTGGTTTGAAATCATCGGTTGATGGCCATGGGATACGAAAACCAATAGGTCAAATAAAATCCCTGAATTCCCCCTGATTAGGAAAAAAGTAACCCTAACAAAAACCCTAAACATATCTTCCCTATAAAAAAACCCTTCCAACAAAAAAACCCCTAAATCTAGGGGGAAAATCCCCAACTTGTCAACCGTGCGTACTGGTGGTAAAGGGATGGTAGTGATAGTCTGGATTATCGGGACCCCAGGGGTGGCTTTAAAGGGAAAGAAGTCAGTGCTAAAAATAGGGGTTGAAAACTAGGGATAGGTTAAAGTTGCCTGGCTACTTAACAGTCAGTATTGAAAATAAAAACCAAAATTTTTCCGGACTTACTGCAGAATACAACCAGGATTCTTTAAAAAGCGCAATTTTTCTCGAATTTCCTTCTTTCTTACCTGCAAATAGGAATTCCGGTTTTATGGAGAACCCGCTGCCAATTGGCACCGGCGCTCGACTTGTGTTTCTCATTCGACTTCCGTCGTTCGTTATTTTAATTAGAAAAGTGATTCGTTTTAATCTCATTTCCGAACTGACGTTCCCACTTATTCGGGGACTGGATGATATAATCTAGTTTTCGTTTGAAATATTCGGAAAAGTTTGGGAGGGTTTTATCAATCCCGAATGGCCGTTTATTTATTAATAGCGAGTGTCCAGCCCAATGTAGTTTCAATACTTGAAATACGTAGGCCAATATATGACAGAATAAATTTGAAATACCAACAAGAGTGAGAGAGTTGACGTTAATAGAAATTGGGTTGTGGGGGGGAGGGTGATTGATGTTAACTTTGCTAAAAAGGAAGAAGGATTTATTCGATCAGAGAAATATAAACACCTTAAGAGGCTTCTGACAGTAATGGATTGTTTGATGTGTTCTATTCAACAAATTCTAAAAATAATTTTCCCCAAGAAAAAACGGAGTTTGTTGAAGAAAACGTTGTCTATTTCCACAAAATTGAAAGTTACAACGTTAAATCGATTTCGACGGTTAGCACATCATCAGTAACAATAAACGACAAGGGTTTCCACAATGGTTAGTGCGTATGATTTTCTCCGTGGTTCTGTGAGATTAGCGGGTTTGGTCACCCAGAAATCGCTCGGTTTTGTTTGCTTGTTTCATTCGGTTTGCTGCCACGCAGTGAAGATTTATGAATAGAAAGTCCTCCAATACGGATGGCGCCCGAGGTCAATAGATGAATGATTGACTTCCCGCTGCAATCCAAACGTACATAATTTTCAAACCATTCCTACTTCTCCTACAAATCATCATACTTGTGACGATAAATGTCGGGAATAGATCCAGAACTCATCCGAGAGAGGGGCGTAGTACCTTGTGGGAATTTGACCTGTTATTTGTTCAGCTCTTTACGAGCTGAGTTTGCCATATTATCCACAATTTCATCACCATTCACTCCAACATGTCCTTTTGTCCAATCAAATTGTACTTGCTGCCCTAAAGTAGTGCTCATGTGTCTCAGCAACATCGAAATCTCCATAAATAAATTATTAATGTTACCATTATAAGGTTCGCTAGCTTTTGTAAAACACTACGACAATCTGTCGTTATCAGTATTAACCGTTCTTCTAATGATTCTGCGAGGAATGCAACAGTCTCACAGGTGAAAGTAGACGCGTGTTCATTGAGCTTAAAAGCCCTCTCGGTCCGCACGTCATAAAATGCACAACCACATTCATCTCCAGGCTTGGAACCGGCAGTAGGTATATAGAATATATCCCCCTAGAAAATCTGAGCGCATCTTTTCGTCGCAACGTACCGAAAAACTCGATAAGCCACAGATTCTACCCACATCAATGAGCGTGTATTGTATGCGATTTTGAATTAGGGAGAAGTCATGCTGAGAAGCTGGTAACATGTGACTTGTCTGGATCACGTCCTCGTACTCAGCCATTGATCGGAAGCCGGAGGCTAGTGGCGGGGTTGGCTTCTTTAACCAAACGTTACAAAGCAAATCATGCTCATTTAGCCTATGATTCTTATCAAGTAACTCGCCCGGAAAAGCTCGAGGGAGTGTGTTATTTATGTTAACATATTGAAAATGGTTAATATATCCAAATCATGATCTATCGCTATTCATACCATAATCACATACAAACTGGACGTAGGGACCTCTCTGGATTCACGCGTAACTTACCAATATGTTTCGATTTTCTCATTCCCGAACAGTACGTTATATGGCTGCTATTTGTGGGTGGCAACGTTGTAAATCCATGTGAAGTTAAATAAAACCGGATTTAAACCAAGCTGAAACACGTCAATCTTTGATCTTCGCATACTTCTAGGTACGCTATACTTGAATGAATCCCGGCCTTTGAGATCTCTCGGCATACCGGCACCTTAGTTGGCGTTGTTTATTTTCGCGGAGTTATTTTGTTTCTGAGGTCGCGGAGGCGGTGATAGAGGTGGTGGCGTGGGCTGGCGGTGGAGCCAAGGTTATAAATTGTTCTAGGCCAAACCAAATATTGAGAGACTCCTTACGAGTTTTAACTGTGACAACCGACTTGGCCGCTTGCCCTCCCGCTCCTGTCACTGGGACTAAACGACTACGTGATGACTGCACTGAGGTCATGATTGCTCCCATCAACATCTCTTCCAAGGAAGCTTTACTTTTTCTCTTTTAATTAAGCAGCACTCAGTCGTTCATCATTGCCATCTTATAACTCTGTATAATGTGTCGAGGGCGTCCATGGTGAAACCACTAATTTAAGTTTATCTGAAACTGAGTTTAATGCTTCATCATGACCTCCTGTGGTACAGTACAATTGAACCCAATAACCCCCTGCAGAGAACTAGTTATCTTGGTTCCTATACTAATTTTACTCTCTCCACTGAAGGAAGATGTTGGTTCTTAGGCAAAGTTCTGGTTAGCGGATCAGTTGGAGTTGGCAAGGAGTATTTAGGAAGTTTCCGTAGTGTAAACCGATGATTCCCGACGGCCTTACGTCTCCAGCATCAGGCTCAAACTGACAGAGAGGATGGAAGTTAAGTTACGGGTGACGGTGTTTCCGTGACAAATGTCCGTGTATACCAGTCACTCTGACTTGGAATAGAATGGATATTGAGAAGAGGAATTCGATGGTTCCAGACCTATTTCTGCAGCATCAGACTTTGTATCTCGGAGGTGAAGAAAGGAGGTAGAGCAGGTGACTCGATGTTTCAACAATACAACTTCTGCGGACATCGGAGTCCTTACTCGAGGGTGAGGGTAAAAGGTGTACCTACTATAACGATTGTTATTTGGGGTTTTTAGCATCCCGTACCCCAGTTAGTGGACTGTATATAGGGAACGCTGATCTTTAGGGTAAATAATTTCTCGTAACTAAATGGATCGATGGTTTTACCAAGGTGGGATAGTTCCCGTACCTATGCCAACTATCCGACTTTTCCGATAAAAGCCGAACAGTATGATGACGAGCCCTCCAACCACAAATGGAGGACGCTGAAATTATCCCGAGGAATCAGAAAAGAAATATAGGTATTAGGTAAAGGAAATTGCGCTGACTCACGTGCTCGATGTCGCCTGAGATGAAGGGGGTCCCTTTCGATGTAGCAAAATCCTTTTCGCCGAAGTTCAAAAAGATACCCTCGCGCATCCGAAAAGATGATCCGGTGAAATAAGGAACTTGTGCTTTTAGAAAATGCACAACAATATAGAATAAAGGGGAAGTGAGGAAGCGAAGGTGCGGCCATGTACGCGTAAAGATCCGAAGTGAGATTCCAGCACATGAAATGGCAATATGAAGGGGAAAGGCGGGAGGAATCAGAAGGGGGAAAGACAGCGATTCGCGCCGACTTCAAACGCCTCCAAATCGGACTGGAAGGCTGGTTTCGGCTCCGAACAATCGCTTTATTGGATAAAGCAGTAAAGAGAAAACTGAACATATACTTCAGTGGAAAAGAGTAGTTAAGACCCGTAGATTATTCGCTAAAAGCTAACCTGTTAACTGACAAATATACAACACGTATTATGTTACATCAAACAAAATAAAAGCACTCTTCTGGAACAACTTAATTTCCTAATTTACTGGAGGAGGTAAAGCGAACAGTTCCCTTTTAGTGTTGAGAAGAAATCATAATTGTTACTAAACTCATGTTTTTAATGTGCTTCTTGAGTTTCGCTTTGAAGGACTAAAGCGTGCCCGTACGCCTCAATTCCTCAGAAAGCCCGTTGAATATAAAAGGGTCCCTGTAGTCATAACATCTCTGCCCAGTTGCCGTGAGTCGAAAGGGGAGTTTTATAAACTTCTGTGCGGTAGTTCTTACAGCTGCGTTACCATAGAAAATTTAAAGATATCCCCCGCCGGAAGATCTCGGTTTCGTTTTCACGATCGTAGCTTTTTCGAAGATCTGATAAATGATAAAAACGTTAAGCTTGGCGGAAATTTAAGGTGTAGGATGCCTGTGCTTTCTGCTCAGTATCACTTTGATCAGCCGTTTCTGAGCTACAAACAAGATGTCGACGACCTCCTTTCCACATTCTTCCATCCCGTGACCCCATACATTAATGAGGATTGCACCATGGCGTAATAGAAAGCCTAGGCATCTAGGGAGAGCGAATCGCGGATTGCTCGGCATGCATATAGCATTTTCCTGAGCTACTCTACCACGGTACAGACCTGCAGGTCCCATCTCTATCGCTGATCCGTAAGTAGGTCCAAATATCTAGTGCTGTCAGCTTGCAAGATGCCGGGGCAGTGGCATACATTCGGACCCGTTGACAGTTGTTCCTTTTGTGTTACCCAACATCGGAGTGCTGTTTTTCGGGAGAGTAAATGCAATGAAATGCGTCTTGGTATGATTTCGTTCAGTTCCCAGCTAGACATTTCCCAACACTTTTCAGCTTTTCCTGCTGCCAGTAAACGATTGAATAATTCGTTCTCGTTTCTGACTTGCCTTACGTCCATCCAAAGTTAATTAGGATACCAGTCCTGCCCTCTCTCATTAGGATATACTAACCTCTCCTGTATCCCGCTCCAATAATCGGTTTATATAGAGGATGTTGAAAAGTGGGGCCCAAACACATTCCTTGGGGAATCTCAAGCAAGACGTTCCGAGCACAGTTTATGGTTTTACAAGGTTCACCAACTGTTTCCGATCTGATAGCTACCTTGCTGCCCTCTTAAAACGAACCCTTGGGCAATGTTAGTGTTAATAATGGCTCTGAGTAGTTTGTTATGCGATATGGTATCAAAAGCCCTCATCAGGTCCAGGTAGATTCCAATCACTTTCAGTCAAGTTCTGAATGGTCACTAGCTGTACAGGGTCGGGTTTTGATGAAAGTTGTCCTGGTAGTCGGGATTCCCTCGGGAAATGAGGAATGGCCGGCAACACGCTACTTAGCATTGCAAACCTGACAATGAGCGAAACTAAGGAGCTTTAGCTGGGTTCAAAACCCTGGTTTGAACAACTCCAAAAACTTTAAAATAACGATTTTCCAAAATCCTGCTCATGGATGTCTCTTTTGAAGCATTCTGAAACGATTCCGGACGTTGTCTGTGCAGAAGATACCTTCTGTACTGCTAGCTGGCACTTTTACTACTGGTTGTTTTTCTGTATGATAGACAGCTAAGTATATCAGCTGTCTGTATCATAGTATATTGTAAGCACAATTTCTAGTGATAGTTGTTTTCTGTTTACAGAGTGCCCGGGGGAATGCGGATGGCCGGAGATGCAGGTGACTGGCCGAGGCAGAGCGACCATTTCGTGGAACCGCCCGCTCCGCGAAGGTTCATCTCCCATCATCGCCTACAAAGTGGAGGTCGCCTACGAGAGCAAACCCAGCCGATGGCTTCAGGTATCTATCAATAAAAAGCATTAGTAATCCTAATAATAACGCCATCAACCCCAAGGTTCCATCCTGTAGTAGGGTACAGGCTCACCTTAGTCCAGAGACCCGGAACTAGATATCTTCTTCCATGTTTGAAGAGTCAATATGCCTACCACGTGGTCTGATCTGTGTGAAGTACATCCAAGTAGGATTGTTCCTCTCTCTTCGACTATGGTTTGTCGAATTGAAACTAATTCATGGGTTTCTTATTCCTCGGGTGCCCAACATGCGACAATGCTTGAGATGGCGGTCCTTAGAGCTAAAGCTACGAGACTGTATGTGGGTATGGGTGGCTGCATTTCTTCATAGTTGACCCGTTGAACTCTCATTTTATTTTTGGTTTGTTACTACAGTGAATTCTGGGCAAGTTCAGAATCGACCTAGGTTCCTTGTAAGCCCAGTAGGGAGAGAATGAGAATTGTTCATGGACGCTTTCAATTCATACGGTATAGAACTGATAGCCTCAACACTGTCATCCGAATCCTCGTTTGAAAATCCGTTCCGTTTCATATGGAACAGGGAGCTTCAAATTCAGAACTCGTTCTTTCGCTGTGCATAACTTCAAAAACGAATGAGTTCAAAACCGTTCTTGGAGAACAGTACAAAGGATTCTACATCTTATAGGAAATAATATTAATTTATTGACAGAAATGAGGTTTCCAATTAGATTGCAATTGCAATGGCAATCAACAAATCTCAAGGCCAAACGATGTCTATTTGTGGCTTGAGTACACCATGCTTTTCACACCGGCAATTGTACGTAGCATCCCACTCTCGAGTGGGAAAACCATTTTTGTTTGTGCTCTTTCACTCACACAATAAGACTTCTCTCAAGTGTAGTAGTAACGTTTACAACTATCATATTGCCATCTCACTCTCATATTAACTACATTATTTATTACTATTTTATTCAAATTAATAAAATTATCAACTTTAAGTGTATTTGGCACGATACCTATTTCGCGCATATACCACATAATTACACACTTATAGTAAGTAAGTTACATTTTGTCTGCACTAGAATTAATCTAGAAACTAGAAGTAATTTATAAGGCAAAACAACGTTTGCCGGGTCAGCTAGTACCTACACTCGGTAAAGAATGTCTCCTTACATCCCAGAAATGTGTCATTTTTTCAATTGCCCAGGCAGGCTAATTCAGACATCTAGGTTCCAGCTTATATATGTATAACATTATTTTTCTGATTGGGTATCTCGAACAGAAGAGCCATTTGTTTTAGAAAAAGGGAAGAACAAACTGGAGTTCATGTGAATTAGTACAGGATGAATCAAGACTACCAGAGCAATAGCAATAGCAACTACCAGAGGACTAGAATCATAAAAATTACAGGATCAGCATTTTTTCCGGTGACGGTCATGGACGTCTCACAATACAGGGAAGTCCAATAGAATTGATCCATGTTAGTGAGAGTCAATACAAACATGAGAAAAAACAATAACCGAATACAAATCCTTTCCAAATCATTCTATGACCGAAGATGGAAAAAACTATAAGTTTTCTTAAACAACTTCCAAAAACAGAATTCATTAACAATTTTCATGATTTTTTATCGTTATTGTTCGTGTACTGTATTGTTATGGTACAGTATGTACTCCAAATACATGCGTGGCGCGAGTGCTCCCAGATACCACCCAGTATGACTCGAAACTCGTCGATTAGATGAAGTCCTGTTTGTTGGAAGTTATCAAGCAAAAAAAGAGGGCCCACTAGCTATTATTCCATTTTTTGAGCTCAATTTTTTAGAGTCTTTGGACTGAACACTTTTTTGACTTTATAAAAATGAATTCGTGTACGTTTGATGACAATTTGGCCTAGTTTGTTAAGTTGGAATATTGTTTGACTTGAAATACGTTATTTAAGACCTCTGAAAATACATTCTTAAAATTAGTATAAGATTTTTCTAGGGTCGTGAGGTGCAGCTACAATATTCGAGAAAAGCCAAGGGGGTGTACGGATACATTTTTTACTGAGTGTATATACATCTTCATTTAGTTTCAGATAACATAAGGGTTGCTTACGAGTATTTTTAAAATTTTTGTTTTGGTGAGGGGGTAACAACCTACATGAGGGGGCTGGTTTTAAGTTGGGAGGTGCACCCCTGATTATACAGAAAAAAGGAAGAACGCTCACCACGGAGGACGGGTCATACAGAAAGAAAATGTAAGATAGTAACTGGTTCAGAAAGGTTGGAAGTTGGAGTTTGGAGTTGGTTGGAGGTTGGAAGGCTGTCAAATTTTACATTAAATCCCAGTATGCTTAACCCAGAAAACAGGACGCCAGACAAGCAAACCTGGGCGAGTAATCTCTTAGTCTGGATACCAAGGTCGGAGTTAAATAGAAGGGGAGCGTGTCTCCAGAGGGACAATATAATCTGTACATAGGGCTACAGAATCGTCTTATGTAAAAGACGATGAGGCCAAACGGCTGTAGCTCGTCACCCGCCCCCATTTTGTTATCCCTTTTGCAAGCACAACCGACCACCTTTTTCAACTTTGGAAGATTGTTCCGCAAACTAGATTTCATCTTCTTGAGCACAATCGTGAAGAATTACAATCGTTTATTGCTTAAGATTGGGAAATTATGTGTTGAAAAAAGTTGGGGCAGATACCGAACTATTTGACTAGTAAGAAAGTTCAGTATGCGCCCCCACATAATTAATAATGGAAAACACGAACTTTTTTGTTTAAATAATTCATTTATTGACATGAATTTAACTTCTGACACATATTTTGGTGTTGTATTATTCTATGGTAGGGTCATACAAATTCTTAATGCAGTCCGAAAAACGCTTAAATGGATCTATGCCCATTTACTTCACACATCTCCTCCACAAATATTCGCACTAGTGTGAATGAAGACTGGTGATGTTTCCTGCAGCATTGACATTTCGTTTAACCGAAGTTGTGCTCATAACCGATTTATGAGCATCGCATCTCAACCTCTTAACTTTCGATCAAAGTTAATCTCTGCCTCACCAGTTATCTCTTTCGAGAAAACGTCCCAGGCCGAATCAATGCAATTCAGTCGTGGGGGCGGTTATCGAACTTTTTCCCTAGGGAGATACTTCGGTATACGCCCCCACTTTTTTCAATGTCTAGTTTTATAGCTTGGAATATTTGAAAACATAAGTGCGGTATATTATTCATATAGTACATGAAATCTAGTTTACGGAACATTCCTCAAAAATTGAAAAAGGTGGTTGGGTGTGCTTTCAAAAGAGAGAACAAAATGGGTGCGGAAGTACACCCGACCGAACATTCCTCATCCGATTGCTTCAAAATGCGTGAACCCGTACTAAGAATGCCCTAATGTTCAAATTGTGGGGGTCTTGAGTAGACCATGATGGGTTTTCTCCACATTTCGAAAATATTGCATTCATTATTTAATAGTTATTGTAACATCAATGGTGACCTGGAGTTGCCTCACCTCACTCAAGGCTGCAGCCCTTGGCAATAAATTGACTTTGCTTTGGGTACCAGGTCATGAAGGAATAGAAGGCAACGAAGCAGCTGATCGACTAGCTAAAAAGGGATCAGAGTACAGCCCAATCGGACCTGAACCTCAACTAAGGGTTACCAAGAGCTATATAACTCAACTGGTCCAGAAATGGGAGGACAAGACTCGAACAACATATTGGCAAGACACTCCTAAGCAGAGACAAGCCAAGCGGTTTCTTACAATCTCAAAGAAATGCGCACACTCCCTATTGTCACTGAGGCGTACAGACCTTCGCAAACTTGAGGTACTCCTCACTGGCCACCTTAACATAATGGGTAAGGCCAGGACAATTCTTCAGGAAGCGGAGACAGCTGAACACGTACTCTGCGACTGTCCTGCTGTTGCATCGATAAGATTCCGGCATTTCGGAAAGGGTGCCCTAACAACCTCCTTCACTTGGTGAATGAAGAGGCCATTAATAAGATTCTGACGTAAAACTGGGAAAGTGTCACAATAGATCAGAGTGGTCTCAGTGACCAGGGGTTCCTCCCATCCCATATCGGGAAAACAAAAAATAAATAATAGTTATTGACTATTGTTTTCGTCGTTGCAGCTGGGGATCTGCCCGTCGACGAGGTTGGAGGCGAGCGGGCTGGAGGAAGGCGGACTCTGGCTGAGAGTCAGCGCGGCCAACACGCACGGCTACGGGCCCCCTAACCAGAGCGGCTACCTCGTCATGCAGCCCGACCCTGCGCCTCCCAAGATCCTCTCTCCCCTCAGTTGCACAACGATAGACGACGACACTCTGAAACTTTCGAGCCAGGTTTGTACGAAATCATAGCCACAATCACATTTCACTTAGTTGCATTGTTATAAAATTGTCCTAAAATGCTCTCTCGAAAATTAAAAAGAAACCGTGTTTCAACTTGTTTACATCCTCAAGATCTGAGAATTTACTAATAAACTGGTATCGAAGGTGACCATGATTTTATTTCAACTGCAGAATTTGGCTTTTCTTTTTTTCATTCGTTATAATCATGGGCGGATTTAGGTCAAATTTCTTTGGGGTGCCACCGCCGGTGGTATGGAGTACCCCCCCCCCCCCCCCCCCCCCCCAGGCAGCGGGTAGCCGCTGGGCCTCTCCCGGGAAATTTTTGAAAAAGACAAGCTAAAAAACGTGTTCTCAAGCTATCTGATGCACATTAAACTTTTACTAGTTAATTATTATTTCATGAAAATTTTTTCAAGAAATAGCTTTTTTAATCACCCAAATAAATTAAACAATATGTGTTACTATCAACTTCAATCTAACCTCCGTCTCGTCTGTACAGTACAGACGTACAGGCAGCAACACAGCTGATGTCATCCTCCGTGCGTTCCAACGGTTCAAAACCCGCGGTCCCGTTCACGGTTTAGGTACTTTTTACAACATAGGGAAAATCCAGAATATAAAAACGTTGCACAATCTAGTCCAGAGTATAGAAAAGTATAGTTACAGCTACTGTATGTTCATAAATACACATTAACCTGTCTTGTAAACAACCACAACCCAACAGATAGCTGATAGCTCTAGTGAAAAATATTATTACAAGAATACAATATGAATTTTTTGAAAAATCCGGGGGTGCCAGACACCCCCGTAAATCCGCCTATGGTTATAATTTTCGGCTTACACTATTTATACTCGTTGTAATTATGAAATTTTACAGCTGTCAGAGTGTCAATGCTCATTCCACTACTCTTTTTTTCAATACCCAAAATATAATGAGAATTTTATATTTTGGGTATTGAAAAAAAAGAGTAGTGGAATGAGCATTGACATTCTGACAGCTATACAATTTCATATTTACAAAGAGTATAAATAGTGTATAAATAAGGTTGGCTCAATTTCAAGACTCCCACATGCACCACAGAGCTTTCCTCCATCGCATGTGAATTCCAATAGTTTACCCGTTTATATTTCTGTTATAGGTCTTTTGTTGCAATGCTTCCTATTTCAATTATTATTATGTAGATTCTTTATTTTAATCACCATTACTTTGTGATCTTTGTGTCTCCCCCCTCCAAGCAGTTTTTTTTAAATTTTAATTGGAGTTTTCAAAATGTTTCGGGGACTGGTAAAATCTTACAGCGGGCCGGCTGTTGTTCACATGTGATGCAGGGCCTCCACAATCAAATTAACCGGCCGAAATTGCTGTTCTTGTAGATTTCAGGTTACCCGATACCGACGGCGGTCTGGTCACGGGGACAAGACACGATAGAAGATTTCGGGAGGATCATCATCTCACGTGACGACGACGTCTACAGCCTGACGATTGAAGAGGCGACGACGGACGACAACGGCCTGTACTGTCTCGAGTCCATCAACTCCGAGGGCCGAGTCACCGGCTACTGCTTCGTCAGCGTCACCAAAAAACCTGAACTCAGCGGAGTCGATGAATCCATATACAGGTGACTATTTCACGTTCCGCTATCAGTGTAACATTTCATTTCATTTATTTATTCAGCGACAAATAGAGTAAATACAATCACATTTATAACTTCTTGAAAAAAAAATGTAAACATCAGCACAAAATACAGGTATACCGCACTTTCGATAAAAAGAAAAAAAATTAAGCGATCAAAAGAAAAAACAATAACTCCTAATTTCGCCCACCATGAGAATGAGTCCGAGGACTTGTGCCCTCAGGTGGAGCCCATCTCATACCTGCTTTACTTAATTTGCAACTCGAAAAACAACATTAAAGGGAAATTACTTTAAATGAAACAAAATTCCAGGTAAAACATAAAAAAACGCTTAAAATTCTTCCACTGGGGTTTATTATTCAATTGGCTTGCGTTCATGATTTGAATTTCTACTAAGCTTTGGAGCGTGCGTGTTTCACAGGTGATAGAGTGATTATTGAATTTCAGGAGGCACACGAACATGAGCAACTGAACAATCCAAATAGGTATTTTGGTTGAGAACAGATTTACGTGCTCTATGCATATCTATTGAAACGTAGTATAGTAGTGAAAGCTTAGTATAAATTCAAATCATGAACGTAAGCCAATTGAATAATAAACTCCAGTGGAAGAATTTGCAGCGTTTTTTATGGTTATCAGAATGCTTCAACCCGTGTATCGGCTACAAAACCTTTTAGGAGTTCACTCCAGTATCCACATTACTACATCACTACATCACTACGTCACTAGGTTACTGATAGCAACACAAAAACAATAATAAACCAAAATAACGCGAATGTTGGCACCATAAATCGGGCCACAGATCGGGAATGGTTTGACCTACGGACCTCGTTAGGGGCTCATTCGATTCCTCGTGAAGTGTTCTTCAAAAAGAGTACAAATTTAGGCCGCCTTGACTTTTTTCGAGGTTTTTAGGGATTTTACAAAACTTTGACAACCCTTAAAGGGCACTTTAAATTAAGTGAGAGAGCTGGCTCAAGAATTGGGGCGTCGCCGGACCAACATCGATTTTTCCTGAAAATTTCAGCCTTTTTGCTTCAGCCGTTTGGGAGAAATCGTGCGTACGGCATACGGCGGACGGACGGAAAACTTTTATTGCAGATTCGGATTCTACACCCTTTGAAACGTAAACCATAAAATTTGCAGGGGGGGGGGGTTAGAATTTTTGTTTTCAAGAGCGATTGCAATGGTTTATTATTGAATAATAAACCAAAAGAAAAGAGAGAAGACAAATATAGATATATCAATTTGTTGATTGTTATACGAGTCTACATGTAGAAATAAAGTCATGTAGATTTAGTAGTCTCTTCAATATACTGCCCAAATTTTTTTGAAGACCCAAAAGAACTTAAATTGATTCTGTTATTAAAAAAGAAATTCAATGCCCTGTTATAAGAAAAATTATTAAAAAACTCTGTGTTACATTTCGGTTGTTAAACATTAAAAAAAAACCTTAAATTAAACGTTGAAATGGCCAATCTGGTGTTAGAATCAGCACAAAGGTCACCTGATTCAATACCAGTCTTGTATACATGGAGACACGATTCTAGAAGAAATATTTGGTCCACTTTAAGAAAATCAAAATCCTTATATACAGATGACGTGGCATACCTAACAGATTTGTTGGTAATAATTCTAATTATGGTATTCTGAATAACCTGCAGACAACGCAAATGAGATTCATACGTACTACCCCAGATTAAAATCCCATATTTTAATAAAGAAAAAGTAAGGCCAAAATAGGTATTACAGATATATATAGATATTATAATGTGATGAGAGTATTCAAGAGTATTGCCGTGATGTGTCTAGGTGAGTGAAACCAGATAGCAACAGTTGTTGCTATCAACCCACCATCGCGCAGTGGCCAAAATCACCAATTTAGGTGGACAGAAGTCAGGTCAAAAGTTTGGAATTTCTGAGTGCTTTACCTTTTTATTATTAGTTTGTGAGAGTCTTAATACTAATATTTCCCGCCATACCGTGTTTACAAACAAATAGTAAAGGTGTGAATCAGTCATGTTTACACAAGTGCCTGATAACTGGCAGTAAGATTATCTTTATTCGATGGCCATTCATTTTGCTCAAGGTGTGTGTAGCGCGAAGTTTTACTTGTTTTTTTTTTTCAACAATGGACATTGCTGAGACAAGTAAGAAATTAAATTTCTACATTCATTATTGAAAATATGAGTAGATTACATTCTACCTGTGGATTTAGCAATTTGTAAATGTATGCCCCTATTCAATAACGGAAAACTATATTAACCCCAAGTTACCCTTGTTGTTTGCAGGATTTCTTTCATCAATCCTTCTAGTTTTTAAATGTACCTAGCAAAGAATTTCTGCGATTTTTTGCGTTTTGGGTGGTACATAATTTTTTTTTTTCTGTAAAATTTTGGCGAATGAATTTGATTTTGGACCACCGTGTGCTCGCCAATCGTGCCAAAAAATTAGTTAGCCCACCCCCCCCCCCCCCCCCCTCAAGCTATGAAGCACCCCCCCCCCCCCCTAAGTAGTAGTTAGTACGCCCTCCCCAAAACAAAAAACGTAAAAAATACTCGTAAGCGACCCTTATATCATCTGAAACTAAAAGAAGATATACATAGGCAGGTATTGACAAATTCAAACTCTGCCGGCGATAAACAAAACGTGTGTATTTCTTGAGATTCTTTACATAGGTAACATGGTATCCTCAATGGTAACATTCAAAAAGGTAACAAACAAATATTGATAATATCGTAAAATACATGAAAACATGAACAGTTTGAAGTAAAAAATTAAAATTTGTATTCTGAGACCATCAATAAGTTATAGATAACTAGATCTAGGATCCTTCTAAGCTTGTTAAATATACGGGGTGATTCCCTCGTGGTGTACGAAAATTTTTTGGGTAAAACTAGACCGAAAATGGAGCAAAACTCCGCCAACCGCACTGTTCTATCTCAACCCGTTCCGGAGATATGATTTTTCAAAGATTTTTTCGAGGAAACCACGTTTTTTTCATTAAAAGCTAAGTTATGTGCACTTTGCTCCAATGTTTTTCAATTTTTTAGTACATTTTTGGATTCAGCATTAAATTTTTAATAAGATGATAGTACAGGTTACCATAAAAGTCACTAACTTTGCATCGAATGAATAGCTCAAACTTTAACTTATGTAGGAAAGTTACATTTTCGTATTTTCCATTAATGCTCATTAATTTACTAAAAGACCACCCACAAAACTGCAAATTCCCTAAAAAGTAGCGCATTTAACCAGCTTTCGAATGATATTCTCACATTAATGATTTTGGTCCGATTTCGTAGAGGAATTCACATTTTAAATCCGAAAAATATGGTGTATTATTTTGGTATGAAAATCAGGTACCTACTTAGTAGATAAATTATAGGTACATTATGATATTCCCATTATTAAAATCTGTATTTTATACGAAACAAACTCTTCAGGGGAAGAGAAAAGAAAAGTATTGTTGATAGAAAATAAACGTTTTTAATTAAAAAAAAATATTTCTCTCAAATGCTTTGTTTTTATATTCCTGAAAATGACATTGTTATTATTTCTTATCAAACGATGAAAAACTAACAATCATGGAATTAAAAAAGATTTATTTAATCACTAAGAACCAAGTTTTGGTTCTTGTATTAGGCCTGATTTTGAATTTGTCAAACTCGTCTAGGAGTGCTTAAAAACACTGTTTTTAATTGTATAATTTTCAAAATTTTCCGAGGAGGGGGGGGGGGTTACCCCACTGTTGGCCCGCACCACCGCCTCAACATTCCATGTTCCATGTTCGGCGACTCCATCAAGAAGTGATTTCCTTTTTTTCTGGGTTATCGCGCCCATATCTCTCTATGATGACCACTTCCTGGTTCTGGAATGTTCGAGATTCTTCCATCGTAATCGAATTGAATCTCGTCTTCCGGGATCCGATCACTGATCATCGGCGATCATTCTTCCTCCGACCTCCGTTCCTGTCGTTTGCCGTCTCGTCTTTTGCGCTCCTGGATCCCGTGGATGCTTATTAATTTGAGCTCACGCGGAAATCCTTTTCCGATTTTACGTTTTGGAAGCGTCATAATAAGCGCATAATATGTTGCGATATATTGTATCGCAGCGTCTACACATCTTGTATACCATACCGGTGAGCATACTACCTTGTATTATCTTGTAAAAGATGTCCCCAGCATCATTCTCGTTTCTCATGCCGATTGATTCACGTAATTGAACCACGGATAATTAATTGTTCAGTTCCGGGTAAGGGCTTGATTCTTCTTCGATCTTTCCATACCACGGAGAGCTGTCCCTCCCGTCGTTGGCCTATGTCGATTCGAAACCACAGAAAAGCTTATTCATAGTTCTTAAAGAACATTATACAGGGTGGTCCTTAATGAACATACCACCCTTTCAATTTCGTTGGTTGTGGAGAAATGAAAAAACTTGTTGTATTATTTCATTTTTTTTTTTTTTTTTATTATTTTTTTTGTTGCAAAGAAATCAAAAATTGCAATTTGAAGCTTCGCGCATGCGCGCAAAAGCCCGAAACGCGCACTAACTTTCTTATTTTAAATGAGAACCCCAATTTTTCATTGCAGATTCGGATTCTACCCAAAATTTTATGAAAATTTAACCTCTCAAATAATTTTGGTTTATTATTCAATAATAAACCATTGTAATCGCTCTGGAAAAAAATTCTAACCCCCCTGAAAATTTCATGGTTTATGTTTCAAAGGGTGTAGAATCCGAATCTGCAATAAAAAATTTTCCGTCCGTACGCCGTACGCGGTACGCACGATATCTCCGAAACGGCTGGAGCAAAAAATCTGAAATTTTCAGGAAAAATCCATTTTGGTTCGACGACGCCCCAATTCTTGAGCCATCTCTCTCACTCAATTTAAAGTGCCCTTTAAGGGCTGTCAAAGTTTTGTAAAATCCCTAAAAACCTCAAAACAAGTCGAATCGGCCTAAATATTTACCTATTTAAAGAACATACCATGAAGAATCGAATGAGCCCTTCCCCAGGTCCGTAGGTCAAACCATTCCCGATGTATGGAACGATTTATGGTGCCAACATTTGCGTTTTTTCGTTTATTATTGTTTGTTTGTAACCCAGTGATGCCGATAGCGTCGAGTTGTAGTGAATGTGGATACTGGAGTGATAGTCGATGTGGATACTTGTAGTTTATAGCCGATACACGGGTTGAAGCATTCTGATATGCATGAAACGCTGATAATATATTGGTAAATATTATTCAATATTATTACTGGGGTTTATCATTATTATAGCACGTAAATCGGTTGTTAACCAAAATACCTGTTTGGATTGATCAGTTGATCATATTTGTGTTCCTCCTGAAATTCAATAATCGCTCTATCACCTGTGAAAAACGCTGCAAATTCTTTCACTGGGGTTTATTATTCAATAGGCTTGCGTTCATGATTTCAATTTCTACTAAGCTTTGGAGTGTGCGTGTTCCACGGGTGATAGAGTGATTATTGGATTTCAGGAGGCACACAAATATGATCAACTGAACAATCCAAATAGGTTTTTTGGTTGAGAACAGATTTACGTGCTCTATGCGTATCTCCTGAAATTCAATAATCGCTCTCTATCACCTGTGAAACACGCACGCTCCAAAGTTCAGTAGAAATTCAAATCATGAACGCAAGCCAATTGAATAATAAACCCCAGTGAAAGAATTTGCAGCGTTTTTTGATCGCGCGCGACCGGTTCAGCGAGCACGCAAAGTTGCGCAACCCCAAAATTGTCGAATAGTGGATAAAGACTTTATAGTTCGGTTTAATTTCGGTCATTATTCCGAAAAATTTGAGTCAAATCAAAAAACGGATAGCATCACGTGAATCAGCGTTCAAAAACAATGAAAATTCATATGCCATACTTGGTATGACCGAGAGGAATAAATATGTCCCTAGGACTTGGCCTGAAGTAGTGTGTTGAACAGTTCCAGGCCGAGTTCCAACGTGGGAAAGGAAGGTGAGGTTTTAGTGGTCTTGAATCCTACATAACCCGAAGAGCGGTCCCTTCTGGGTATCTTACGAGATCCGATCTTCACCTTAGGATCTTAAAGATTTCCTCACCCGCCTACCGAAAAAAAAATCTTTGGTGAATAAATTAATGTGAAAGAAAACCATTCAAGACTAAGACTTAATTCACCAAGAACTTGACATGAAACAAATTTCGTATTTTGATAGATTGATGTATACATTTGTTCAGTTACCAAAAAGACATATCATAATAATAACAAAGTAGTAATGATTACCACAGCTGCTAATGGTAATTTATGGTATCAGTGGTTGTGTTTCCATTTTCTCACAATTAGTTATTCATTTTTCTTCGTAGGAGGCCGACGGAAGTGGAGAAGGCCCCAGAATTCCTGCTGGGTTTGAAAAACCGGAGCGTGGACGTCAACAGCAGCGTCCTGCTAGGATGCCAGGTCACTGGGCACCCTCTACCGTTTGTCAAATGGCTCAAGGACGACGAACTACTCGAAGAAACAGGTACTGTTGGCTGATATGTCAATTATAGCATTTGCAACTTTATTTCAACCGTTTACACAAATGTATTTAACGTGCACGATTTTATTTAACCCTTTCACAAATATATTTAGGCCATTTCCAAGTGTATTTAAGCCACTACTTACCGATAAAAGTAGAACAGCAGTAAATTTTGTGTGCAACCACCAAAAAAAAAAAAAAAAAAAAAAAAAAAAAAAAAAAAAAAAAAAAAAACCCAGGTCAGTAACTACTGGTTATGAGGAGCGAACACAAAATGAATGAAGTTGTCTTCCAGTTGCCACATCGGGCAGTAGTAAGAACAACTTCGTCACGTAATTTGAGCAGTCTTGAAGTGTAATTGAAGACACTTCTCCGAATTCTATAAGATAAGGTTCTCCTTGGCTGCTTAACAGCTTACGACTGTTTGGACTTCGAAGTAATTTCTTCTGGTACTACGAATGCCTGACTCTTTTCTGAGTTTCTTAAAGAACTGGAATTTAAACTTCAAGTGGACCCCCACGTAATCTATTGATCGTGGACACTGTGCAAAGTCTTTCAGCAGCCGCGGTTACATCATTTGTGCATTCTTCTCAAAAGAAACTCAAGTTTTGCCAACCTATCCTCGACGCTACACCTAGTTGAGCGAGTTTTTTCCTAAATCAAAACAGTAACATTTCAGAAGTTAGGCAGCCATGGAGAACATCATATTATGAAAGTAATTCAGAGATGTGGTCTTCAATTACACCTCATGACTGCTCGAATTACGTGACGAAGATGTTCTTACTACTGCCCGATGGGGCAAATGGACGACAACTTCATTAATTTTGTGTTCGCTCCTCATAACTAGTGGGTACTTGACAGTTTTTTGGTGGTTTCACACAAACTACTGCTATTCTACTTTTGGGGTCGGTAATGGCTCAAGTAGGTACATGAGGAAGAGAAAATCCCCTCGTGTAATAAATTATACTTTTGGGGTAGGTAATGGTTTAAATATGTGCATTTGGAAAAGGTTTAAATATGTTTGTAAAAGGGGTATATCAAATTGTACATGGTTTAAATCAATTTGTCTAAAGTTTGAATAGATGTGTAAACGATTGAAATAAATTTGTATATGGTATTAAATACCATCCTATTAATTATTAAATAATTGTTGTAAATTTTACAACAATCAGGAATAACATTACTTCGCATTATCCGTTGTATGTATTATCGTACATATCATATTATGTACTATACAAAAATCATGATCATCATTTCTGAAGCGAAATTCAACATTTTCCAAGTAAAACTCAATACATTGCTAGTCAAACTCATAATGTCTTAAGACAAATTCATCATTTCCAACAGCATTTTAGGCCCTACTAGAGAGGTCCACACATCTCAATTAGTTCGCCTATCAACAAGGCAAATCCTATGAGGCGGTATCGCACATCCAGTCAACAGGGTGGGAACGGTGCTGTCCAACAAGGAATTCGCACTAGAAATATTTTTAGATATAAAGGGGACATTTGACTCCACCTCAGTGACCTTCTTATGAGGGCCTCTCGTAGGCATAATATAAACAACACCATATGCAGTTGGGTAGGCACATTGCTTACGAGTAGAACTGTAAAAGCAAACTGAATAAATTTGTATTCACATTTGAAATCGAAACTTTGACACAGGTTTCGATATGGATATTAAGAAACATTCTCAACGGGAAAGCGATCAGGAAAAAACTTCTGGGGGGGGGGGGGGGGGGGGGGGCGAATTTAGATATTTGAAATTTCCACCTTAAATTACATCAAAAACTAACGTTTTGCCCCTTTGCCACAGGTTTAGGGTTAGGAATTTGACATTGGTTCTTCAAAATGGATTCCCATGAAAAAAACGCTGCAAATTCTTTCACTGGGGTTCATAATTTGAATTTCTACTAAGCTTTGGAGTGTGCGTGTTTCACAGGTGATAGAGCGATTAGTGAATTTCAGGAGGCACACAAATATGATCAACTGAACAATCCAAAAAGGTGTTTTGGTTGAGATAAGATTTACGTGCTCTATACATATATCCTGAAATTCAATAATCGCTCTATCACCTGTAAAACACGCACACTCCAAAGCTTAGTAGAAATTCAAATCATGAACGCAAGCCAATTGAATAATAAACCCGAGTGAAAGACTACTTATTTACCCCAGTAATGATATTGAATAATAATCCCCAGTAATAATATTTACCTATATATTATCAGCGTTTCATACATATCAGAATGCTTCAACCCGTGTATCGGCTATAAACTACAAGTATCCACATCTTCTATCACTCCTGTAACCACATTCACTACAACTCGACGCTATCGGCATCACTGTCACCATAAATCGGGCCATACATCGAGAATGGTTTGACCTACGGACGAGGGGAAGGGCTCATTCGATTCCTCATGGTATGTTCTTCAAATAGAGAAAAATTTAGGCCGCTTCGACTTGTTTTGAGGTTTTTAGGGATTTTACAAAACTTTTACAGCCCTTAAAGGGCACTTTAAATTGAGTGAGAGAGCTGGCTCAAGAATTGGGGCGTCGTCGGACCAAGATGGATTTTTCCTGAAAATTTCAGATCTTTTGCTCCAGCCGTTTGGGAGATATCGTGCGTACGGCGTACGGCGGACGGACGGAAAAATTTTTATTGCAGATTCGGATTCTACACCCTTTGAAACGTAAACCATGGAATTTTCAGGGGGGGTAGAATTTTTTTTTCCAGAGCGAATACAATGGTTTATTATTGAATAATAAACCAAAAGAAGAAAATCCTCTAGAAATAAGATCAGAAAATTTCTGATGATTTATTTATTTAATAAGAAAATCAGAAGAAATCACAGATAACGGTTTAATTTAAATGTTCCTACTACTAAGTAATCATTAATTTTTTCAGATTAAAAACTATTATGTTTAAATAAAGTCTTCATTTAAACATAACTTTTTGTAAAAGTAATATTAGCAAACTTAATTAAACCTTTAGCAAACTAAATTACAACTTTTCGCAATTGAAATTAAACCTTTCGCAAATTAACCCTTTCGCAAATACAGTTATGGAGGTACAGTTTAATTCTAATTGCGAAGGGGTTATTTCTAATTGCGAAAAGGTTAATTCAGTTTGCTAAAAGTTTAATTCAGTTTGCTAAAGGTTCAATTCAGTTTGCTAAAGGTTTAATTCAGTTTGCTAATGCTATAGTTACTAGGGATTAGAACAATGTATTCTAATGGGATAGCCTACCAATATCAAATACGATAAACAAAATAGGTATTTTTCTACCCCCATGAATTGCGAAGAAAGACTAATTCTGAATTAGCAGGCCGGAAAATTCCATTCGTTTGTCGTATGTTGCCCTTTTAGCTTGGGAAATGAAATAAAAAGACGAAGAAGGGGAAAAAAAGGAAGAAAAAAATAACTTTAAACGATGTCAGTTCGGAACCCTCGATTGGCTCCGGATTAAGAACGCCGCTATTTATAAGACGAAGCTTTTTCTCTTACCTAATTAATGGGCCTGCAACCCATTCGTGGGGCCCTCAATGTCAGCATTCTTGGCACCGAGTGTCCTTCTCGTAAAGCCGAATTGAGTAATTCACAAAACAGACTGAAATTTGTGAGAGTTTCACTGAGCGTGAAGGAGTCTTGCAGCAAATTTTTAGTAGCCGAATAAGTGTGCGAGACATTTTGGCGTGGGAAGCCACTTGAATGCCGTCCCAGACATCACGGGGAACATTGCTAGAATTGTCAACGAACAATTTCACAAGAATAACGAGAGTATTAGGTTCCCATTTTTTTTCGTGCGAATATCTTAAGGGCGCCTAACAGAAATGATGTGACGGAGAATCAATCCTTTTTCGTCTCTTAAGGAAAGAATGTAAACATGGATAAAATCGTGAATTTGCTTGGGCCTGAAATGCCTGGTATCTTGTGAGGATCCCATCAGCTAATATAGTTGAAATGCAATTTTGTTTCAAGAGTTCCTTTTGCATTCGAGTTTTTAAAGTCTTGTGCAGTTGTGGACAGTTAAGCGCCGGTAGGTGTTTTATTTTTATTTCATTAAATTTCATTAAAAATTGCGCAAGTCTCTCCTAGTGTCAAAAGCATTTTTGGCCACTTTTTCTACTAATGTCTCAACTGTATGAAGACTGTACACATCTAAAAACATATACTTATTGATCGTCTGGGAGTAATCATTCATCACACGTCTTTTCCCAGCGTTGGTGACGACAAATACTTTCTCTCTCCAAGATAAACTGCTGTTTTCAATGATTTTTTCAACCAAAATTTTTTGAATCTCACCCTTTAAAAATTGCCAGTCTTCCGTTGAGTACTTCCGCGACAGTAAATTGGTATGATAAAACCTTTTGAAAGCAAGGCTTTATTAGCCAGAGTACAACGTTAAATAAGAAATATGAATTTCTATGGATAAACAAAATTGGTAGCATTGGGACACAAGTCGTATATCGTAATTAGAGTCTAATAGAGGATATCAACACAGACTGGAAACACCAGAAAAAGTTGAAAAAACCCCCGGGATGCTTACTGCTTAGTACCTGCGGCTGAAATTAGAAAAACATGGAACATGCTTTAGCCGCGCTTTTTTTCTGTTTGCTGCTTTCAGTTTGCTCTTATTTAGCCCGCTATCTTAAGCTTTCCGATTTTCCGCATTCGGTGATGCAGAATGTTCGAATTTTGATAGTCTATATTCTGAATGGTTCATGGATCGATCGATAAACTTTAATTCTCGTTCGGGGATCGTTCCATTAACAATATTGTCGATTGGCTATCGATCGATAAACGTTAATTGTCGGCAGGAGGTAGGCCGATAATTACGTCTGGGGGATGGGGAAGGACTTAGTAGTACGGGTTCCAGTACCAGGGTGCCAGGAGCTAAGATCGCGAAAATCTTTTCACGGTCTTACGTCCTGTTCGGTCTTGGTGCCCTGTTACGTGGGACACTTCCGCGTTAACCTCCCGCGTGACATTTTTCAGTTGGTTAGTCCAAGGCTAAACATGTTCCACGCTAAAAGCCTTTAAAATCAAAAGCCCATTGTGGAATTTTTTGTTATAAATACCCTCTGGAACCGATCACTGGATTTTTGATGATTGTTTTTTACACCCTGAATTGGTGTAATAACGATTCACCAGAAATCGCTGTCGCTTCGCCCCTGAAAAAGGATTCTTAATTCCAGCTGTCTTTTTGGATTTCGGAGTTAACGTTGCTTGATTGACGATTTTTGTTGATACAGAAAACATATCGATCACGAACGACGGGGAGTTCCACAGCATCGAGATCGACTGCGTGGAGGCGGAGGACGGCGGAGTGTACAAGTGCGTCGCTCGGAACCCGTTCGGCACAGTGGAGGCGGTCTGCGAGCTGGATGTGGTGATCCCCAAGGAGCCGCCGATCTTCTTCTATCACCTCGACGAGAAGAAGGAGGGCATCATCGGCAACACGGTCCGCCTCGTCGCCGTCGTCAGGTGCGACTGCGAGCTCATCCGTCCTACCATCATATGGTGAGTTAGTACAATACAGAAAGTTTCTTTGAATACGGTGTTATAGGCATGTAATACTAATATACAGGGTGTCCAGAGCTATGGAGGGTAACTCCTTCTCGCTGAGAATGGGTCAGTAGTATTTTATTGTTAAAGTACAAGTGGATTAAGCTGCAACTTTATGAATTCCTAGAACAAAATAATTTATTGTCCGACAAGCAGTTTGGGTTTGGTAAGGGAGTGGGGGTAGATGAGGCTCTCTTTGGCATTACAAGGGATGTGCTCAGTGTTGTTGATGATGGACACAAGGCAATAATGATTTTATTAGACTTGGCTAAGGCCTTCGATTGCATAATTTGTTCACAGTTGTTGGAGGTTTTGCGCCATAGCGGGGTAAATGGGGATGAGCACAAATGGTTTTGTAGTTATTTGGAAAATAGGACCCGATTGGTATCCGTGGATGGAAATACTTGTTCAAGCAAGTCTTGATTATGGTGTAATACAGGGAAGCACTCTAGGATCCTTTCTTTTCCTCATGTTTATTAATATAATAGAAAAAATTCCATTGAAAGGAAAAATCCATTTTGTGTTCTGCCAACGACTGTGATGATATATTTACTCGGGCTAATAACGACATAAAATTGATTTATGGTTGGTTGTCTCTTAATACGCTTAGCTTAAACGCTAGCAAAATGAAATATTTGATATTTTCGAAATCACAAAGCATGTAGGACACGTTCTCAAACTTCCCAGCTGTGATAATGAGGGTTCTAACTCGTGTCCGTAATTGTCATTGTTTAGTGTCATTGTTATTAGATGCTGGGCAACACGATAAATTAACGAAAAAACTATTCAATTCCTTAATTTCATGTAACTATGCGACTTTTTGGTTTATTATTCAATAATGAACCATTGTAATCGCTCTTAAAAAAAAAAAAAAAAAAAAAAAAAAAAAAAAAAAAAAAAAAAACTCTAACCCCCTGAAAAACGCTGCAAATTCTTTCACTGGGGTTTATTATTCAATGATTCATGATTTGAATTTCCACTAAGCTTTGGAGTGTGCGTGTTTCACAGGTGATACAGCGATTATTGAATTTCAGGAGATATGCATAGGGCACTTAAATCGGTTCTCAACCAAAATACCTATTTGGATTGTTCAGTTGATCATATTTGTGTGCATCCTGAAATTCAATAATCGCTCACCTGTGAAACGCGCTCACTCCAAAGCTTAATAGAAATTCAAATCATGAACGCAAGCCAATTGAATAATAAACCCTAGTGAAAGACTTTGCAGCGTTTTTGTTAATGTAATTGAAAATGTAACTAATTACTTATTGTATGGATTACTACCAACTCTGATTAGGATCATTATTGAATATGATAAATCAAAACGCTAGTGCATGTTTTGAATGAAAAAAACATGTTTCGTCCCTCGGAACTGAAAACGAAGCTTTCGCTATAGGTGGACTCGGTAGTAATAGATAGCTGGCTCTCGATGAAACAAAGAAAAAGCTCGGGGATAACACAATCAGCTTCGGATTTGTCCAAGCGTCGACGTTCTCCCTATCAGCACAACACACAGTTCGGCGTTCTCCTTATCATGCCCGTGACTCATTCAAGACTCACTCAACCATTCGTCACTCTACTGTTGGTCTACATCAGTCGTTTCCCGGGGAGCGATTTCAATTCCTAGTGGTCGATAAATTGGTGAGGGCCAATGGGGAGAGGCATTTGCACATAAAACAAGATAAATTTGAATAATTATAGTACAATCATAACAGAACATATCTGTCAATATGTTCATATATATGTTATCATAACGGAACATACGATCTGTCGATGTGTGTTCTCTCTGCTTTGCCGAGAAAATGACGGAAATTCTACTCCTTATAGGTGCATCTCAAAAGTAAACTGTTTGTGATGTTTCCTCGAGTTATTCGCAACAGCTACAAAGTTTCTTTACAGAAGTGATCGTTTTTAGCGATAATTTAGAGCAGCGAAAATTGGAAATTGCTCACCTTGCAGGTGTTTTTGAAAAAGGTGTGTTGAATCACTTATTACGGGGCGATCAGTGATGTTGTTTACTATTTTCACTAATAAACCTTTGTAATCGACCAAGAAACCAATTTAAACAAACCCCCGCCCTTCTCTTAAAAGTAATTTTTTACGTTGCAAGATGCGTAGAGTTCAAAAATCGAATCAAAAACAAAAAATCGCGCTTTTGTCCAAAACTATTGGTTAGTGAAACTTGGGGGCGAAAATCGCAAATGGGGTCTAGTGGGGACGAGTTCTAGTCGTGAGTCTCAGTCAATCCTGAAGGCTGAAACCTGAGATCCAAAATATCAAAAAATCTGAATATCGAAAACTTTTGCAATAACAGCGCATAATGTTGTGTTTTTTTGTTTGTTAGAACAATTAATGTAAAGGTTGGGTAGAAGCTTTGAGTTAGCGTAGCATGTAAAGTCTGCAGCACGCAGAGAATGTATGTGATGCAAAATGCCTACCGTTCAAGTTGTAGGGGTTTGGGGGGGTTGTTGGGGGGGTCGATATACCAACCCCTTCTTTGTTCGCTTATCAAAATAAATAGATCTTAACTATATCTGGTCCTGCTGTGTTACATAGCTTACTGAACGATTTTGGAGGGCGTGTTTGTCTATGCTAGTTCAAAATACAGAATTAGTCCGAGTTTATTAATTTTTAGACGACACTGCGTATCCAAAAATCAGAAAATCGAAAGCTTTCGAAATACCTAGTACTGTTGGGTATATGTTTGCTATTGATAGATATCTTCAATGGATCGTATACAGTCATTGAAATCATACGTGATGTACAAATCATACATGAGCCCAGTAGGACCGCTTAGGATTTTGGTTTATTATTCAATAATAAACCATTGTAATCGCTCTGAAAAAAAAAAAAATTATAACCCCCCCTGAAAATTTCATGGTTTAAGTTTCAAAGGGTGTAGAATCCGAATCTGCTATGAAAATTTTCCGTCCGTCCGCTGTACGCCGTACGCACGATTTCTCCCAAACGGCTGTAGCAAAAGATCTGCAATTTTCAGGAAAAAAACCATCTTGGTCCGACGACCCCCCCAATTCTTGAGCCAGCTCTCTCACTCAATTTAAAGTGCCCTTTAAGGGCTGTCAAAGTTTTGTAAAATCCCTAAAAACCTCAAAACAAGTCGAAGCGGCCTAAATTTGAACCTATTTGGAGAACATACCATAAGGAATCGAATGAGCCCCTCCCCAGGTCCGTAGGTCAAACCATTCCCGATGTATGGTGCCAACATTTGGTTTTTTGGTTTATTATTGTTTGTTTGTAACCTAGTGATGCCGAAAGCGTCGAGTTGTAGTGAATGTGGATACTGTGGAGTGATAGCCGATGTGGATACTTGTAGTTTATAGCCGATACACGGGTTGAAGCATTCTGATATGCTGAAACGCTGATAATATGTACGTAAATATTATTCAATATTATTACTGGGGTAAATAAGTATTCTTTCACTTCGGGTTATTATTCAATTGGCTTGCGTTCATGATTTGAATCTGTACTAAGCTTAGGAGTGTGCGTGTTTCACAGGTGATAGAGCGATTAAGTATTGAATTTCAGGAGATATGCATAGAGCACGTAAATCTGCTCTCACCAACCACCAAACCAAAATACCTATTTGGACTGATCAGTTGATGATATTTGTGTGCCTACTCTACATTAGTATACCTTTGGCTACATCGTTTAAATTTGGATTTGGGGAAGTTTTAACGCAAATCGAGTGCTAAAGGACTTGATAAATTATATATGTTTTTATTGTGGGAGGGTATTGAGGTTCAATAAAAAACGCTGCAAATTCTTTCATTGGCGTTTATTATTCAATTGGCTTGCGTTCATGATTTGAATTGACTAAGCTTTGGAGTGTGCGTGTTTCACAGGATAGAGCGATTATTGATTTTCAGGAGGCACACAATGATCAACTGATCAATCCATGTAGGTATTTTGGTTGAGAACAGATTTACGTGCTCTAAGCATATCTCCTGAAATTCAATAATCGCTCTATCCTGTGAAGCACGCACACTCCAAAGCTTAGTAGAAATTCAAATCATGAACGCAAGCCAATTGAATAATAAACCCCAGTGAAAGAATTTGCAGCGTTTTTGAGAAATATTTCGTGGGCTTTGGTCCATTAGTTTGGAGAAAAGCTTCGGATTTTTTTAATTTGTCATTTTTAATAATCAACCGTTGCGATCAACCTACTGTAACAGAGGGGTTAGATTGACCCCCGTTGGCCCCTGTCAAGTACCACGTGGAGATGCCACGTTTTTATGGGATGCTGTGCTTATTAGGGACAGGTGTTACTGACACCTAGGTACTAGTCCACCTCTTCTTTTAACTTGTGGTCTTCCCATTTTAGGATGTCGTTTTTAGTTAGGTTCTTATCTGGTTAAAAAAATACCGAGACTCCGGGTACTGAATATCCTTCCAGCTTTGACGAATCCTACCAACTGTCAGGGTTTTTTAGAGGAATGGAAGAATAATTGAAAAAGAGGAATATAACTGTCTGAATTTACTCTACAATTAATTACTAGATACTTAATTACAATTACTAGATAATTGAACAATGATTGTTTCGCCTACTCCGCTAGTCTCACCTCAAAACTCCACTAACTTTGTCCACGACGACGAAGCTTCCAGCTGCAGCGAAGATCTTGCGAAGGGTCTTGGTGATAGTTTCGATGAGCCCTGATGTTACTTGACGAGACTTAGCTGTGGTCTCGGATCTCTTGAAGTCGGTAGGGGACATGAACAATGGCCAATTGTTTCTGCGACAAAACTCGACGGAAGATCCCCCTGAAGGTGGTTCCGGTGCTTACATAACCGGGCTGCTGTGGCCCATTTTCGTCAGCACCTCCGACATCTCTCCCTTCTGAAGCAAAAAGCGTGGACCAAAATTGTTCTGAAACATAAGACTTCACATTACATTGTCGTTATATCGCTAACTGCCGCACCTGGGTTTTGGGCAAGGTAGTGTCACGCTGTCGTTGTCTATCGTCGTTTCCTGTGCAATCCAGGCTTGAAGTCCGAAATGATTCCGATTTGCCTCATCATGTGCCTCACCATAAAATTGATCCATATAGCTCTGTCATGTCGAACCGTGCGAATGTTCGTCGCATCGTTTCGTATAAAATGTCCATCATCACTATTCTGCTGGGTGGTGGGGACGCTGCTGTGGCCCATTTTCGTCAGCAGCTCCGACACAAAATACTAGATTCCCAAACTATCAAATTACACTTATTACCACAAATCCATTCTTAGCTACAATCTAAGTCACGTTCACACAATAAATACAATCACAACCTGTTAACACGGACTTTTACACTAGCCAGTGGAGCTGGGGAAAAACCGTGACCGGCACCCTCGAGCCCACCCTTCCTTAGATGGCTTCCCTGGTACCCGTGCTGTAGGGTTTCCCGATCTCAAAGGGTGTTTCAAAACCCAGGAAGGCCTACAGTCCGGGAAATTAAGAGAAAGTGGAATCAGTAGAACGGTAAACACAAAAAATCATAAAGATCATGAGTAACCTATTTAAACCATTTAAACTTACTTTTATTTGTAGTGCCAAATGCCATTTCTTCATTTTGCAATTGGCGTAAGCCGTCTGTAAATAAATAAATAACCTACCGGTTTGCTGCCCTCCCGAGGGGCAGGCAGAGTCTGAAATTCTGACGCACACAATACCGCCTAAAAATCTAAGATCCTATTCTAATATCACTCTTCATTTATACTAATTTCACGTGGATTTCTTCACACTAATCAGGCACATATCAATTACCCATTACTTACTAATCAAACGCACTTACTGGGGGAGAGGAGTACTGCTATAAAATTTCCTCACTCATCCCCACACTAAATAAAACATAAAATTCCTAATCTAGTATCACATTCAATTCGCGATTGACTCTGCCTTAGCCATACATTCAGCCCCACCTCTCAGCATTGTCCATTTCTTTGCAAACTTCTAGTAGTTAGTCCTTGTATCTGTGATATCGGAGAGGTCCTGCACGTAAGTCACAACACCAAACAACTCTTGAAGGGCTTCATTATAAAGTTGGCATGATCTAATTCCGTGTTCAGTCGTCCCTTCCTCCTCTCCACATGGACATCTTGAGCTGCTCCTCTGTCTGAACAAATTGGGTTTAGCGCTAAAGTTTCCTTGTCCTGATTGGGTCATCTCATAATTGGGGCATATATATGTTTGTTCCCGTCTCCACCGGACGTTTGTTGGGCTCGTTTGAGGCTCATGTCCCATCTGTCCTGCCATGTTTGCAGGATCCATCCATCAACAGTTGTGATCCTGACATTAAATGATGAAAAATCACTGATTATATCCGGTCGTTGTGATCAACCACGAAAAACATTTACCTCCCCCCCCCCCCCCTTCAAAAGTTGTTGATTTATTTCAAAATACGTAGATTTAAAAAATAAATGGAAAAAATCGTCCGTCTGCCGTCCGCAGCTTTTTTCGAAACTACTGAACCAAAGTTTACGAAATTTGGCTCAAAAAGCCAACATCGATCCGGGATGTGCCAGTGATCTTGGCATTTTGATCAATCAACCCTGAGGATATGTATTTAAGGTTGTATATTTGGTTGTATGTAAGGATTAATTTATCAAACAATCAAAATCTCAAAAAGTTCCGATGTAAGAGGCTAATTTTTTTGTCGGATTAAGATAGAAATTAGTTCCCTGAATAGAATGAGACTACTCTGGTTGTTACACGATAAAATATTTCTATCTTGAAAGCAATTACGATGTGTGGAGGTGCGACGTGTTGAGTTTTTGAAATCTGTCTTATGTGAAATACATATATCTTCGAATCTTAAAACGTAAACCCACAAGTTTGAGAAGGTTAACAATTTTTTCTTCTTGTTCGATTGCAAAAGTTCATTATTGAAATAATAAACCAAAAATTATACGAATTTCAAATTTTTTTTCTTCCAAAATGTCCCAGATCATCATGTCTTATTGAAATAATAAACCAAAAATTTATAAGAAGTTTTTTTTCAAAACTGTCCCATATTATCATGTGTTCAGTCAGAAATGAAAATACTACCGAAATCGCAACGGGATTATGATCTCTCTAATAAATGGTGATTGATCCTTAACACTTCACATGCCTACTTATTTTAATATTGATTACTGTATTAATAACCAGAGAATTGCTTTTGTTTTTCACTTAGGACGAAAGATGGGGACGAAGTGAGGCAACGGATGGACCGCGTAATGACTCACAATATTGACGGCACAGTGGAGCTGACGATCGCCCATTTGGGGGAGAACGACGGCGGGTCGTACTCCTGCACGGCCGTCTGTCCAGGAGGATCAGCGGTCACCACGTGCAACTTGACTGTGATCAGGGCACCTACTCCAGTTATCAGCCCCAGCGTGACTCCCTCGCCGTAAGTAAGAGTGTTGGATAAGATATACTTACAACCTTGTAGTATTAGTGAACCCTCCATGATTGCAGTACTCCTTTTCATTTGATATCCTCCTGGTTACTTATCAGTAACTATCACCTGATCCAACTATACTAATCATTGTCGAGCATGATGACTTTGGGGATGGACATGTGGAAATGTCCTGTGCTTATGTTTTTGTCCACTGGGTTAACTGACTTTTGTCTTCTGCCCGGGGGCACCACAACACAAACTTGTGGGGGGGGGGGGGGCAGCGATCTACTTTCCAGCGAGTTCACAACACCAAAAATCCAGCCTTTGAGGAGAACATGCACCAGACCCTAATGGGAGGATGTGGCTTCGGCGCCCCCACCAGATTTGCCGAAAGAAACCGAATGGCTGTTATCAGTCGTCTTGCATTGCCTTGTGATAAAAACGGACGGTGTCTTTCTTCGTTTTTCGTTCATTCGTCTCTCCAGTAACGTTATGTGTTCTGTTTAGTTTGGTGGTCTGGATCCTAGCTTGCATTTCCTCCAAAATCAATCCTTCTATTAACGTATTGATCAGCTTGACCAATAGACAGGATCTGTGTCAAAACTAGTGTCTTTGCGTTTTGGTGTAGAGTCGTGCATTATGTTGTTAAAATGTGTTAACCTACAAAAACAAAATTATTATCACCGTACCTGGATTCGATGTCATAACCTCCTATCCTGTATTTTAGCACCTACCCCTCACAGCTACGAAGTCCTGTTAAGGTATTGATGAAATTGGCCGTGTTCCCGTAGTTAACGGATGTGCACAGTTGAACCGCTAGAGAGCATAGTGTTCTCGGCTTCGGCAAGAACGTAGCGGGTGAAGTGACAGCCATTCGGTGCCTCCAAACTAGACAGAACACAAGGTTCAGGGAAAAACGAATGAACGCAAAACGTGAAAAAGACACCGTTTCCAACACAAGTCAACGCAAGCCGATTGGTAACCGCCCTTCGGTAACGTTCTGGAGTCCTCACATTAACGTTTTGTCTGGCAGATGGTGGCGCTTTGACTTTGCAAATGGGCAGCCAAAACTCAATGACTTCAGGGACAAACAGCAATTCTTTTGGGGTCATGATAATTCGACAATGTAATGGTTTTGGTGACGCTGACAATGACGCACTACAGTCCAGAATCCCCGAAAAGTGGCGAAAACCTCTCTTCACCGTTATATTTCATTGGCAGTTGGTACCCACACCTAGGTTTTTTGGAACCTAGAATCCAAATCTGAAGTCATAGCTCCAAAAATATTTTTCGGAGTATTATTATACAGAAAATTTTCAAAAATTAAAGAAAATGAACTTGATTTTTGGGGGTTTCAAGTATAAATAGCCGCTGGAACGTAGGATCTATTACTATGTTTGAAATTAGAAATACGTTATTCGGTTTATGAAAAGCTCATGAAATATGTAAAATACCATTATCTGGGGAACTGCCTGCAGGTGGCAGGTGTGTGGGTGGTGAAGGTTGAAAGTCAGTGAAAGCATTTATTAGTAATTGATGGTAATGCTGTTTTATTGGTATTTGTAAAAAGCCATATCCAACTTGAAATATATTTTTATTTGCGTTGGGCAAATACCGAAGAGGTGATGGAATGAACTGGTCCCCGAGGAGAAATGTTTGCACAATCAGAGGATATTGTTGAACTAAAAACCTTCAAGTTTATACTCAGGTTTAACAGTTTCAAGAAACGGGGAAGGGGGAGCTATCTGTATCTTATCTACCAAAATGCTACGATCTCTATCTTCTGTTGTGACAGATATTCTCAAAAGCCGATGTTCGTGACTCGGCCTTGCTGCACTGAAGCCCTCGAAGGAGAAGACGTCAGATTTTGGGTGCAGGTTGTCGGAGACCCGCGGCCCAAGCTCACGTGGTACAGAGACAACTTGAAGGTAGGGAGCTCCTCGTAACTACCAATTCTTTTTACTTTCGGTTACAAAATAAATCTTAGGTATAACAAATCAAAGGCATCGAATACAATAGTTTATAACAACAATAACAGCAATAAAAAACAATTGAGATAATAAATACAGACCGGACTAGCTCATTTTTTTCAAAAGTGAGCTGAGAACGTTACCTCATCTATTGTGGATTGCCGAATGCGGTGGAATGGACGACACAGGAAAGAGCACGCCGAAATGCTTCAAACCCGCGGATGAGTATTCCACGTACGGCAATAGAATGGGTTTGTGGGAGCGGTCCAGTGATAGAACGGGCTAACGTAGGGCTGCCCCTTTTTCACTGTGGCGTTTTCTTCTAGTCAGTGAGTTACAGCAGGGTTTCCGTGTTTTACATCAATCTATTCTACTGGCTTGTGGTCTTTTCAGTTCTGTTTATCGTTTGGTTCAGTCTTGACCCCCGTACATCGTTTTGAGAGTGAAATTGTGATACCATAAGGATAGCAAACGTGTAAAACAAGGCTTGACATTGTGTCCGTCGTTTTTCCAATTGGCAGTCACTCATACCTTGAGGGCGACAAAGATATGGGCTTGATCAATCAAAAATCAATGACAAACTCCGGCATATTGGATTAAAGTTCTGAAAAATTCGAGGCAGAAACCGAGTCCGTTCGTTATTGAAGAAGTCATTAACTATCTTGTTGAAAACTGGTTTTTCTTGATGCAGGGTGCATTCTTAAAGCTATTATAAAGATAAGGTCTCTGGGAGAATTGCAATTTCACATTGCTCACCCTGGTTTGCTGTTACTATTGCGAGAGCTATAATGGAGAATTCATCATCAAGTATGTGACGGCAAATCTGCCAAAAAAGAAGAAAAGCGTGCAGCGACTGCTCAGACTTCATCCAGCCGAATGTTTCTTCCCATCAAGGGCCTACGAAACAAAAATTCCGATCTCATTCTAAAAAATGTAAAAACTTGATCAATTTGAAACTACTCAGTTGAAACTAGTGACAAAATTTAAAGTAAGGGCGTATGGATAAGTTATGCCAAATATCAGTTTGTTTGTAGTGTAATTCCACAAAATGTACAGGAGGCAGAACATTTTTTACTATACAAGACACACTAGTATTTCTTTTTCGCAATACTAAAATTTCGGTTTACCCCCGTCCATGATTAGGCGGCAGCAACAACAATGTTAACTAAATGAAACTATGAATATAAACAATACTATTAACGTAAACAGGAAACAAGGAGTAAAGTAAGAAAAGTGAAAAACTGAAACAAGTAGTAATTGAAAAAAAGGGGGAACAGAATGAAAATAGAAACTGTTGTTGGTTACATTATCACTGTCATCTTGTTATCACCAAAATGTTGCCCTAAATACTTTTTTCAAGTCGTATAAATCAACATTTAAACTTCAAATCCACATTTCAACTTAAATTTACATTTTATGGAAATGCAATGATCTAAATTAACCGTGATTAGGGATTAGGGATTATAAGCAAAACCGGCCCTCAGAGAGCAATCAATTGAGTATTGGAACCTACAATTTGTAGAAACTGTCTACTCAGAGTTGAGCAAAGCCTTACATCACTGTTGATGACTTTTATGCTGATAATTTCCTTTCAGTGATTGGAAACAGTTTTTCTCTTGCAAAATTCCAACATAAGTACACTGAACCAACTCATCGCACCATAAGGGAACAACCGCCGAATAAGCTAACATCTCAAAACAGCTGATTTTTGGAAAACCGCGTCCAAAGTTTTGCTTCTTTGCAAATACTTAGCTATATCTCTACTGCCCGTGGAATAAATACCCGACCACTCTCACGTGGAACAAGATTCAGTTAGCCTCGTAATCGCTTTTAACTGACAAAACAAACTTTTCCAGCTACACAAAACCGGTGCTAACTCAAAACGCTGCAAATTCTTTCACTGGGGTTTATTATTCAATTGGCTTGCGTTCATAATTTGAATTTCTACTAAGCTTTGGAGTGTGCGTGTTTCACAGGATACAGCGATAATTGAATTTCAGGAGATATGCATGGAGCACGTAAATCTGTTCTCAACCAAAATACCTATTTGGTTTGATCAGTTGATCATATTTGTATGCCTTCTGAAATTCAATAATCGCTCTATCCTGTGAAACGCGCACACTCCAAAGCTTAGTAGAAATTCAAATAATGAACGCAAGCCGATTGAATAATAAACCCCAGTGAAAGAATTTGCAGCGTTTTTTATTAAAACACGCACACTCCGAAGCTTAGTACAGATTCAAATCATGAACGCAAGCCAATTGAATAATAAACCCGAGTGAAAGACTACTTATTTACCCCAGTAATAATATTGAATAGGTAATAATCCCCAGTAATAATATTTACCTACATATTATCAGCGTTTCATACATATCATGATGCTTCAACCCGTGTATCGGCTATAAACTACAAGTATCCACATCGGGTATCACTCCAGTAACCACATTCACTACAACTCGACGCTATCGGCACCACTAGGTTACAAACAAACAATAATAAACCAAAAAACGCAAATGTTGTCACCATAAATGGGGCCATACATCGAGAATGGTTTGACCTACGGACGTGGGGAAGGGCGCATTCGATTCCTCATGGTATGTTCTTCAAATAAGAAAATATTTAGGCCGATTCGACTAGTTTTGAGGTTTTTAGGGATTTTACAAAACTTTTACAGCCCTTAAAGGGCACTTTAAATTGAGTGAGAGAGTCAACGTCGTCGTCGGACCAAGATGGATTTTTCCTGAAAATGTCAGATCTTGTGCTCCAGCCGTTTCGGAGATATCGTGCGTGCGGCGTACGGCGGACGGACGGAAAAATTTTTATTGCAGATTCGGATTCTACACCCTTCGAAACGTAAACCATGAAATTTTCGGGGGGGGTTAGAATTTTTTTTTTCCAAGAGCGATTACAATGGTTTATAATTGAATAATAAACCAAAATGACATTTTTTGAGCTGTTCCCCTGTTCTATCAAGGGTGCATCGTGCTTGTCGTAATTGTCCTGGAGCCAGCTCCGAAAATTTGTCAGAAAAATCGTACAATATTTTGATATCAGATCTCATAAAACACAGCAGCCTGTACATGAAATGGGTGTTCTGCCATTCCAAAGCCGCTGGCAGACGTTTCAATGGTCAAAATTTGAGATGATCGCTTCTAGTTTTATTTCTTGGCTAAAATGTAACAATTTTCAAGCGACACCTGCCAGTACTTTCCAGCGGACCTGCGTTGGCAGACTCGGTTCGTTTGACTCCTCATATTGAGTAGTTTCAATGGTCAAAAATTGAACGCCCGCTATCAGTTTCATTTTGAGGCATAAAACTACAAATTTTTCAACGACGTCTTCTAGTGCTTTTCCAGGGGATTTGGGGCGGCAGACCGATGTTTTTGTAACAAGTGGACTTAGCAGGAACTACCATAGAATTTTTGGATGTCGAGAAATAGGTTCGATTTTGATCAATGTTTCCGGTTTAAAGTGCCTCCCAATTTTGAATCCAGCGGTTTTGGAATGGCAGACCACCCATTTCATGTGCAGGTTGATGTGTTTTATGAGATATAATATCAAAAAATTGTCCTCCTTTTCCGACAAATTTTCGCAGCTGGCTCCAGGACTATAAGGAGAGCGGAATCACCTCCTGATTAGTGTTTACAGTGTGCGCAGTAATTTCTTTGAAGAAAATTGTAGACCTGTAAAGATGTTTAGATTGTAGACCATTCAACTATACAACTGACTTCACACATAACTTTACAATACTTCAGTATTACCAAGGTAGCTTTACTATCTCGTAACACCTGATCGCTGGTTGTCTCCTTTTGTTCTCGTAGACAATGAGACTTCCGTCATAGACAAAGCTAGCGCTCCCCTTTCCGTCATTTGAACTCGCTTCATTCTCGAGTCAAATTTCTACTTTCCTCGTCAACGGATCAGCGTACACGCTCCTTTGCCGAGCCTTCGTTCGGTCTATCATGCGTGGAAAATCCGCATACTTTGACATTCTAACATCGGCCCTTTTGTAAGTTTAGTCAAAGTATTCATCAATCAGCGGTACGTACTCATACAAGTTGTATAATACAATACATTGTCTAGTATTACATCCACAAAAATATCAGTCACTTTCTATTAAGTATGGCTTCCTAGTCCACCTGTAGGTAGCTAAAGCTTTTTGGTTTCTTTTTGGATTTGGCGAAGCAGCGGAAGCCTTGTGTTCACTTTCGGGAGCCAAACAATTTTTGTTGCCCGAATTTAAAATTTCCACCCGCATTTTGCATTTCGTAGCCTACTGAACAAATTTGGTTCCGTGTCTGTCTGTCGTTCTGTCTGTCTGTCCGCATTTCCTTGTTACAGCCATAACTTCCACAATTTTTAATGAATTTAGCTCATATTTTAAGGGACTATGCGGATAAGGCCTTTTGAGGTCCCATAAGAATTTCATCTCAATATAATCAGCGGTACGCTCTGCGGATGCGCTAACGTGAAATTCTTGAACAGCCGTAATTTCCACATTTTGCAATGAATTTAGCTCAAATTTTGAGGGATTATGCGGCAGTGTATTTTTATTATTATTTTTTTTTAACTTTGTCGAATGGAAAAACAATTTTTTTAACAAACTAAAATGTCTACTTGAATTTTACATTTTAGACTTAGTCTTGGTGTAATTGTACTTGCAGTAAGATTAATAAGCGAAACTACCATGTTATTGTACCAGCCTAATTTCCACTATAAAATGTAACTTTAAACTGAGCAGAATTGGGCTGGGAAGCTTGGATTTGAAATGTGCAATAACCCTTCAGTGATGAGCGTATTGCACAGTATTACAGTCTGTCATATTTTGAAACAAAGAAAAAAGTAAGGGAGAGGAAAAGTAAAAATTGCATACATCTGAACTAGAAAGCTGTGACATCCTAGGGAGTGAGAAAATGCTGATCATAAATAATGGAAACACTCAAATGTAACACGTATTTTGCAATGAAAATGATTAGGTTACTGACAACAATCGATGATTGTACCCGGACCAGGGGCGGATGCTGGTAGTAGTACAGGCGCAGTGCACCCCCTGGCCAAAATGAAAAACATACCTGATGATAATAATTCCATAAGTTTGATATTTTCATACTGTTTTCCAACTTTTCCCCATGAATCCTTCTTGCAGAGCAGAAGTTTGAAATCCACACGCCAAACAGAGTCTGGGGGTGGGTTGGGGGATGGTGGAGTCGTAAGTTTGGTGATGTAGGTTAGGGGTTCGCTGTCGGGGAGCACGCTTCGTCCATGTCCCAAAATTAAGGAAGCAGCGTTTGGTTCGATCCGGGCCCAAAGAATGAACCAATGAGAGAGCGCCCAAAACACAGCGTGCGAAACTTCAGAGTGCACCTTTTAAGATGCTCAAAAGCGTCCGCTTACCTGCAAGAATACGTGCATCTTGTGAGGTGATGGAATGGTATATTTGCCCCTTCAAATGAGGTGAATGCGGCAATAATGCTCCACCACGCTCAGAGGATGACCCAGATGCTTGGAAACGTCTGATTCACCTCCCAAGGCGACGGATTCTAAAATTGGGAAGGACCAACTAACCATATCCATCACAATCTCATCACCAACACACTTTTATCCTATTATCAGTTGAATGTTCCCAACCCATTGAACTGAGTTAGCTGTAAATAGGCGATAAATACAGTAAGTACTATAAAACGTGAGTTCGCTAAATTGTCGGTGGAGCAAAGAGTGGTCATTCGCGATGCAGGCCACCCAATACCACTTTTGGCAGGACTGCAACAAACCTCAAAGGCAAGCATAAAACGTCCCACGATTCGCAGTTCAACCCTCATTACCACTAAAAGGTAGATTGGCTCCGTGGATGTGAGGTAGGTAATACACTTCTCTGCTTCCCTTGTCTTCTTTGCTGCAATAATAAGAATGAAGCTTGGGTTTAAGATGGAATTGGGCTTTCGCTTTCACGATGCTTCATACTGGGTAGATATGATTTCCAACAGTTGCCAAACACGGTTTTCTGAAATTCGACAGTCATTTCAAAATTTTCATTTTTTGAAAGGTATTTACGTACCTACTAGTGAATTGAAATGAATGAAATGAAATGAGAATGAATTTTATTCCGAAGAAAAAACCATATCTCATCGAGCATTTTTCAACACGATGGAACATACCCCTCAACCATAGGGCTTGCCCTGTGCGGTTAGGGGGAGCTGGTGGTTTTCCGGGCTGGGCCACAGTGTTACACTATCCAGCTCGGTCATCAGTTATTATTCAAATGAAGAATGTAACATGTAAAATGATGTAAGTAAACTATCTATCTATCTATCTTTACCCAAAATTCACCAAGTCCATACGTGTGGATACAAAACTTCAACACTCTGAATACAGTTGCAAAAAAATTATTCTTTTTTTACAAAGGTAGGCAACAATGTTTATACAATGATTGGCCTATTATTGGAAGTTAACAAAAATGAAATAAAGGAAGTAACAATGTTCTTAGCAAACGTACATGCTTGTCAGTAGAGTTCTGCATTTCTCTAAGCCCTCTGAAATTAGCCATGTAAAGATCTTCTTCTTGTAATTGTATCTTGAAAAGTTGGTGGGAAAAATTCTGTTAAAGGTAGGATTGATTCGTTCATATCACGATTTGAAGCCGAGAAAGCGGACAAGATTGACCTCCTTTGCAAATGGGTTGTTGAAATTTGTATTTGGGCGAGAAAAGCTCGTTTTTGTCTCACGATCACTTGATGGTTGTCCCTTACGGCCTCGGTGCATCCCCTGGGTTTCAGGGCAGAAGGCGTACTTTGTAGGTACTTGTTAGTACATTTTTACGAACTATATTTTGAACCCTGAAGTCATTGTTGTAAGTCATTTAGTCGAGGGATGGCGCTGGAATGCGAAAAACTTTCGTGACACAAAGTTGTGGATGCTGTCACAAAGCATTTAGTCGAGTTTTACGGTACTTCCATCATCCCCTGAGGATGAGGGAAAAGTAACAGCTGGTTCCCCAACGCTCTACAATTACCTAGTGATTTCACGAACAAACACACCCATTAGCGACCTAATTCCGGAACGCTGTTCATAATCGAAATGAGGCGACAGACCGTTTAAAAAAAAGGGCAAAGCTGGAAAACAACGAACAGGATTTTTGATGAAGCAACGTTCTTCATTACCTCGGGTTCTTTATTACCTCGCAATTCAAATGAGGTCTCTGCGACCATTAGCCGCTTTGTAGGGGGCCTCATCATTTTTTTTCCTCCACGGGCTTTTACTCATTGGATAACTGACTCGTTGACATTTCCAACTACGATCTCCCTGCTTACAAAGTCTGGTAATTCAACTGTAAGTGTGATCTTTTAGGTCGCAGTCGATTACAACATATGGCCTACGTTGATAGTAAGTTTGAAATGTTAACTAAGCTCCTTAAGATGCTTCAGATAAAAGGAAATTTCGACCATAAAACCGTGCAAATTATTACAAAGAGGTTTATTATTTCTGTATTAGTTGACCATTCCAAGTGAATCACTGTACCTAGTCGTCTGTGGTACTCTTCTTGTCCACTCCAGATGTCATGAAAACAGGATCATTATTATTTCAGCAGGGTAGATCGATTTGGAATGAAATTAGCCTCGAAGGCCTTCAACTGATATCAAAATATGTACAATGCTGCAATACCCTGTATGTAGGCACGACCTAAAAATTCACGAATAGAACAAATGATATTTAACGAAAAAACACAATACACATACCTACTCTTCATTTTCAAATATAACATACGACTTGAAAAACTTGATTTTAAAAGCAACCCTTGAAAACAAAATTACTTAGCAATTGTATCAGTTGATTCTATCCTCACAATATGCTAGGCGATTTTTATGGTGTCCTTATGGTTTTGCTATCAGAGTTCTAGCTCTTAGGCTAGAAAAAACAAAAATTGGACACTGTTGTGTGAGCCTAAATAATGTAGACGGGTCTTTCGCAAATATTAATGTTTTCGTGGAACCCCATCTCATGTAGATTTATAGGAATTTTTATTCATATCAACATTATGGAAAAAATCGGGCGTACCCAACTCAGATATCTCTAAAACAGCTCGATTTCTTTAAACTTTTTCTAAAAATTACGTAAAATCGAATCTTTGGGTCCATTGCGGCAGCTGATTCTTCCAGGATTAGTTTCTAACATCATTGAGCTTTGATTTGCTGCCGAATTTAACGCTGTAGTCCAAGGTGGTCTAAACTAAAAGCGTACATAGTTTTTTTAAAGTAAAATATCTTCAAAACAGGTGATTTCAAAATTTCGGTCACATTTATGTCACTGATCAGTATTGCCGTCAAATCTCAACTAAATACAGTTTTGTAAGTGTTTTAAAATTGTCTCCTATGTGAATGTACATGTTCCATGGAAAAGTATGTAAACGTTGTGCCTACAGGACCCAGGAGAAAATACCAAAGTCCGTATTTCTCACTCCCCACAGCTGTCACTAACCAGAGGTGTACAACTTCCATCGTCACTACTCAGCGAAATATTTATTGGGGCTGTTATATCCACTTACACTATGCAAGAACATACCATCTACAATGGAGTTCCGCCTCAGGAAAAAAAATTGGATCAAATCAAGTAGCTTTATCAGCCCATTATTTCAGAGTCTCACGGTTTTTCCTCGCTCCCTACAACGTTTCGATTTTGGTGGTGTTTGGATTTTGCCAAGACCTTCCCAGTCAATTCTACCGGGAAAACCATCCCTGGAGGCAGCAGTGTAGGTTTTTTAACTCTCACTCCCTACTCAAGTAACATTCTGACTGTGGCAAGTGAAACTTGATCGCACTTGTTGACAATTAGTGTAGTTGTTGAAAGTTCGTTGACAACATTTTGGTTCAACCAGTTTCAATTGATTCGTGGCCTGTAAAGGCGGTGAAATCCCTACAATATCCAGCCAATAGCCCCTCAAATTGTAGGGAGTGAGATCTGCTTGTAGCAAGTGAGGTTTTGGCTAGAAAACGTTAGTATTTAGTGTGACTTGTTGTTCCACTCACCTAATTTGAAAGACTTGAGCGGCGATTCCCATGGAGGTTGTAGGCTCGAGAGTGGGAAAAATAGTAATATATACCTCACTCCCTACAAAAGTGTTTTTTTTTTCTTCAAAATAGCGTATCAGCAGTACGGTTCAAGATTATGTGTGCTCACTTGGGTAATATGCCGAGAGAACCGCAGTGATTGATTAGGAACAAGAAAATTTATCAAGTTTCAACTTTTTTTTAGAAAAGTCGATATCCAAATGTGACCAAAATTTTGAAATGTCTCATATTTTGACCAAGGAAAATGTTAACAAATTATCTTACCATCTCAAATGGTGTTCTTGAAGATGGTTGTTTAGATGAAAAGATTGTTCAACTGTCCTCAAACAAGGTAGTATTCTAATTCATTGACTCATCAAAACATAACAATTCCTGAAATATTCGATTCTTTGATATTTGGACCACTGTGCGGCGGACAGACTGATTTTTTTATATTTGATTTTCGAATAGTACCCACTTTGAACGTAAAACAACGAATTTTGAGGGGCTCGTTAAAATCTTCATCTCGATAGAATGGAAAGAGTTATCGAAAGTAATAGCCTAAAATTCTTATTAACCCCTTCAAACTTTGTTTCTTCACATTGAAACTGTTAACAAAGACCTGAAGAAAAAATTAGCATGAACCAGAAGAGCGGCGTTGCTTGCCACGACAAAAGCGTGACACGAATGTGTGAAATTTATTAATTGAGGCCTCCAGTTCCAAAATCTGATGGACCGCTCTTCTAAATGTTACAGGAGAGCCAAAAACTTGAAAATTTAACATTTCTGCCTTCCACTTTTTTTAAACACAAAACAAATAAACTTGGTAGGTGTAATGTTAGGCATTATGGTGTTGCACCGATGTACCTACTGCAGGGCTAATAACACCCTGAGATGATCGTATTTTCATGTTGGAACTATCGGGTTTTGACGTGGCGACTCTGCATTTAAGCAAAATAATAACTGAATAATAATTTTTCCCCACTTATCACAATTATTTCCAAAGAAATGGTTTCTGTTGAATGATTCGTACAAGTAGCTGCTTAGTAAGTACCATGTGAACCGGGCGCAGCGCTAGTACGGGTTGCAGTACCAGGGTGGCAGGAGCGACCAGGAGTTAAGACTGTGAAAACAGTTTTTGTCAGTTCTGGTGGTGGGGCCCCGCTCTTAGTTAGTCCAAGGCTGAAGCATGTTCCATGCTAAAATCAAAGAAAAAACTCAATCTCGATCAAAACTCTGAAAAACTGAAGAAGAAGGTTCCATTTTTGGTTACCGGCGCTCGTCTACTTGTCCCGCTGCAAAGCTGCAAATCACCAAAACTTGGACCTATCGGATTTTGGCGTAGCACCCGAACTTTGTAGCCATTTTCTCAGAGATCTTACTGGTTTTGACTCGCAGACAACTAAACACAGATAGATGGCTGTAAGGACTTGTGATTTCCACGAAAAAACCCATTTTTGAAAATGGTAACTATATCGGCCACGGATTTTGTAGTGCCTCAATTGATATTGACATATAACTAATCATCAGTCGAAGTAAACATTATGTTGCGACTCTATTTGGGATGTTGTGTGACTCGCCGCACTGGATTTCCTCCTATTTCTCCTCAGATCTCTGTCATTGACGAGGTATGTAGGGCAGGCGCTGGAGTGGGCCTCCAATATTTATCAATAGGACCCCAAGTCCGTGACTGCGGACGACAGGCTGCCCGTAAATCACCCCGTCCCGTGAAACTTCGGCCTTAAATCGTCGCATTATCGCCTGTGGAGCCTCTTCCATCCATCATTGCAATTATTACACTTAGCGCACCCACCTACCTCCACACGGTCGCGACGCTGTCTGTTCCCCTCGGTGTCATGTCAACACAGCAAGTGGGCGAGCACTTGACGGGATTTGAGAAATCGCGGATACCGGCAAAATACAGTGGAATCCGCTTAATGGCACCACTTTGGGACCAAACCTTCTTGTTCACAATAACCGACTGGAACCAATATACGAAGTCAGAGGAAGGGGCGAGAGAAAAAAGCGAAAGATATCAAGTAAACCTACGTAGTGACGTTCCGATATTGGTTTCGTTTCGATATTTGGTATCGATACGATATCCAACGAGCATATCGATATTCCGATCATATCGGAAGAAAAATATCGATATCATTAATATCGGATCATCCGATACTAACTAAAAAACATAGCTGTTTTTTCAAGAATTTCACTGAAGGTAGTTTGAATGATGGAGCAAGTTCATACATTAGTCGTTTGAATCCTTCCCCTTTCGCAATGTCGAATGGCCGGTTGCCTTTGGAAATAGGATATAGTAAACAGTTAACTATTTTTACGTATTTGATACCACTGATGGTGGAATGGTAGTAAAGGTTCCTGTATTGAAAGCACTCCTTACACGTAGCTAAACTCGAGTCGTTCTTGTGGACAAAATTTCACAACTTACTTTTAATAGGAGATATCCTCCAAAAAATTTAAAAATAACCTTGGATTATAGGTAAATCCGTTGGAAAACACACTCTTGACTTCAAAACAAACATAAACTCCAACTCTCGGCTATGGACAATTTTCTTCCTTTTTCCTTTTCACCTCTTCTTCTTCGTCATCTGATCTTCTTCTTCGCCCCTTTCCCTTCAGATGATTATTGCATCGTGGCCCAACTGTACAGCTCAACTATTTTCCCTCAAATGATGAACTGATGAGATTACGGTCCGTACCTACCTTTCAGTTCTATGGAAATATTTGATTTGATCCGATACTGCGTATTTTTTTCTGATCTTCCGATAATATCGACCACTTTGTATAGATAGAAATATCGCGAGTATCGAAAGGAAATATCGATATGAGTAAATATCGGAAGTATCGTAACGTTACTATACCTACGAACAAGACGGAGTTTTTTTACATATGGAAAGTGCTGAACAATATTGTTCTAAAAAAAATTATGTATAGTTGATTGAACTTTTGACTCCTTTACAATTTTTTTTTTTACGTAATTTCGGAAGTCGTAAAGAGGTTGGAAATTTGACGCGCTGGTATGGAGTGCTCACTGCAAAACTCCCAAAGCGTCTAGCATTTCTTTCGATTTTGGGAGCTTGATGTTGGGTGGTTCGTCTTCTTCCTCATCTTTGGAATCATTTGCCACACTCGGTTGTGTGGTGATGTTCGCACAAATTTCGTCTTCATTGATGACTTCAGCATTGGGTCTGTCAACGTCACTGTCTACATCGATCCACTGTTCGTAATCGGGCTCAGTGAGATCGGATGGTTTTTCGACTGGCAGAACATCAATTTCCTCTTCTCCATCCACAAACCCACCATGTCTAAAACGATTCCTCACCGTTGATATGGTGACCATACCATCGGATGTATGGGAAACGTGTAAATGACTTGCCTTTTGTCGTATAGTCATGCTGGTTAGATCATCGTGAGATTTCAGGAGGTCGGCTTTTTTGCGGGCACATAAATCTCGACGTTTAGCCATGGGAAGGGAAGAAAACAGCCACACTACGTTCAGTCGGTGAAATCTGGGAGCAAATGATGGATAATAACAATAGACACGAAACAATGGCAGGTGGGACACTGTTTATGTTTACTATTAATTTGAACCAATATAATGAAGAGATTATCTAACTGAGAAATCAGCTGTTTTGATCTGTGTTGATATGAACTAGTTGCCCTCCAATCTATAGTGTAGATTCTACACAATAACCGACTTGGTGTTTACAATAACCGACCTATTTTGCACGTATTAGTAAACAGCCGGACCGTTCCAAGCCATTTTGGTCACAATAGCCAACTAGAACCATTAAGTGTGGTGCCATTAAGCGGATTCCACTGTAGTTAGATAATAATTTACGTTGGATGAGGGTTTTCAGTAGTCCAAACCGAAAAAAAACCTAATCATTGTAGAGCATTTTCCATAGATTCACAATACAATGGTGTAGAACACAATAATATTGCCAGCTAATAGGCCGGAGTCTCTGGTGCTAGCAAGAGTCACCACCTGTACACTAAATCTCACCGTTTCCACAAGGAAATCATTAAATGTTATCGCATTTTTATTTAAATCACAGTAACGCAATGTATAATAAATATAAAGAGTGTCAAAATACCAACATGATGGCAATTAAAGTCAAAATAATATCACCTACACAGGATAAAAGTTGCAGGGGGGGGGGGGGGTTGAAAAGAAAACAAACGGCTTATATAAACATAAATAGTTCATATCAAATTTTCTACCTCATCAACTCCTAGTTGGACCAACCATGAATATACATACTCCGTCTGGCGTTATGTTGGTGGTCTCAGTTGTGCAAAATGGAAAACTCTGTTTCTCCCGTCTCTTTGCACTTCACGCTATTAACCCTGAACGACAGTGCTGGGTGTCTCAAATGGATGCTATACTTTCTAAATATGGAGGAATTCCATCACGGTCTGCTCAAGACCCTAACAATTTTAACATGAATTCTTCTTGGAACGGATTCAGGCATTTTGGAGGCAATCAGCCTTGGCAATCGACCTTTCAGCCAAATCTACAAATTATATCTTCCCTTTCTTGATCAGGTTCGGCTGCCTGCGGTCCTGTTTTCTGAATTGAGCATACCTGGATGCAAAGTAAAATGTGATAGCCTTGTGGACTGCCCGTTATGCAACCTTTCTGAACCAGACACTATCCTTCATTTTCTTTGTGTATGTCCCGTCCTCCGTGGTGAGCGGTTTTCCTTTTTCATTCATAATGAATTGTCTCATTACGAACTCCCTTCTCTGATGTATTTTAAAGATATATTCACTTGTCAAAAAGTGTCTTGCTTTATAAATAATTGTATCAAAACAAGACAATATTTCTGAACCAAGGTTTCCCATATTAATTGACTTATTCACTTATATTTATCATTTTATGATTATTTATTTTTTTGCATACATTTTTATTCAGTTTATTACTACATTCTTTGTACATTGATTTCCAACCTTGTAACGCCGGAACGCTTTTAACATGAACAATTCCATTCATTCATTCATTCATTCACATGTAGCGAAGTGGTAATGTTTCTAAGGCTGGGAGAATATATCTCCTGAAAAGAATATTTGCTTGCCTTTTAAGAGGTAAAATCCGATGGATTTTTCACATTTTGATAATTTCATGTATCTAGTAGCCCGGTGCCAACTCAGCTAAGGCCGCTAGTAAAATTCTTAATTAGCTTACTGTAGCGTTTTACTTTTTGATGATGGGCAAAGCTGAGGTTGTGGAACTAAATGGAGGAACTTGGCTGAAAAGAGGTGCAACTCCAATTTTCAGAATACAACGAAGCCGTGTTCTGTGAAGACGAAAATGTCATAGGAGTAGGTCGTGTCACCTCCTTGAGAGAGAAGTAGATAATGTGCCCCAATGAAAGGAGCTGATGGGCTTTGTTCGTTTGCCTGTTGATTCACAGAAATCTGTTAGGTGATTCAGAGCGGAAGAACTAACGCGATGGAAGGCGTGACGCATCAACATATCACAGAGATGCCCCAGATTTCGTACCTGTAGTTCCACTGGCCTTGTTTATGGCGTCCTCACGTTCGCCTGCTACCTGACTCACTGATAGCGAAGACAATCAGTCCGAAGAAGTGATTGACGTGCTATCCTCACTAGAAGAACATGGGATTTTGCAACTATCTGAACTATCATATTGAACCAATTGTCAATACGAACCATTGCCCTTAGAAGGGTGATTCCTAAACTAGGGGCAATTTCGATCAGAGAAAATTTTTATAAAAAAACTTCTGGAATTTTTTTATATGGATTTTATTCATGCCCCCTAAGGCAAAAAGAGCAATGGCAGCTCATAAATCCCTTTTAAAAGTCCAAAAAAGTCCAAAATTCGAATTTGAAATTCGCGTCCATGACAATGTGAATTGGGGCACACGACAATGTTAATGTCCACTACGCTGTCGATGAATTTCATTTCGCTGCAGCAATATTTTGTTCTTGGGTTGGTAGGTAAAAGGAAAAAATGGCATTGTATTTGGAAAAATCGTTTTATATAACTTAATTAATGTAAAAACGATTTTTAACAAGAATCAACATAGGTATTAAAACTTACGTAATATTTAGCAGTATATTATACTACTTGTAGGCAGTCCCTTTAAAGTTGCCCAAATCACATAACTCCTACTCGAAGTAAAAATGAAATCACGATAACCAATAACGCAGAGAAAAAAGCTTGGTAACGAAAATGAAAATTTGTTTTGAATCAAACCGGAGAGATGTTATTGTCTCATTCCTGACTTTATGGGGGTTCAAAAGCCTCATGTAAACAAGTACCAAAATATGAAACTATAAACAAAACTAAATATCGAAAACACGTTTTCTTCTTAATTTCTCCTCTTTTGAAATTCTTGATCCCCCCATTATGCTTACCCTGTAAAACCATAAGTTGCGCAGTCACTGAGCAAGTAGGTGGATTCCAAAGTAGTGGTACACTATAATAATAAGCTTGGTAAAAAAAAGAAGGTAACTGTTGGCACTCTGACATTGCCGTAGTCTTTTGGTAATTTGGAATGTCCACGATAATGTTAAAAACTGAAAGCCACGACAATGTTATTTTCAACTTCAAGATCACATTGTGATAGAAGTACTCATGTCTCAGGGTTCCTCCGATGCTCATTAATGACAGCCTTTAACGAAGTTTTAAAAACATGATCGGATGGAATCTTGGTCATTAAAATGATAGAACTAGATACAACCACGACAATGTCAACAATAAACCTACGCACCTGAAATATCATCTCCGAGAGGATCAGTTAGTCACTGAGTGGCCGTTGGGACGTGATGCGCTTGCGGGCGGGATTGGCTGGGATGCCACCCTTCGTGACGAACATCAACTTCCAAAATATTCCGAATCCCCTTTCCGCTGCATGGGGATCTCTTTCAGCCACGACAATGTTACGAAAAATCATGGACAGCCTTGCATTGATCATAATTGTTGACATGCGTTTTACATGAACATTACAAAACCTGTTTTCAACGTATAAGATCCCCAACACGAATGAGAAAGAAAATTGCATTGTAGAATACTTGTAGGTGAATGAAAATCAACTGCTGAGTGGAATATTTAACTTTCAGACCAACCACGACAATGTGAACAGGTAGGTAAATTACCTATTAACGGTTCTTTAAATAAAAATTGGACTTACTGTTGTCGAAGGCTGTTGAAGAACCCATCAAAACCTGTAATTAGGGAAAAACGATGCAAATTCTTTCACTGGGGTTTATTATTCAATTGGCTTGCGTTCATGATTTGAATTTCTACCAAGCTTTGGAGTGTGCGTGTTTCACAGGATACAGCGATTATTGAATTTCAGGAGATATGCGTGGAGCACGTAAATCTGTTCTCAACCAAAATACGTACTTGGATTGATCAGTTGAACATATTTGTGTGCCTCAATTGAATGAAATTCAATAATCGCTCTATCCTGTGAAACACGCACACTCCAAAGCTTAGTAGAAATTCAAATCATGAACGCAAGCCAATTGAATAATAAACCCCAGTGAAAGAATACTTATTTACCCCATTAATAATATTGAATAATAAACCCCAGTTAATAATATTGAATAATATTTACCTATATATTATCAGCGTTTTATGCATATCAGAATGCTTCAACCCGTGTATCGGCTACTAACTACACTACAAGAATTCACATCGGCTATCACTCCATTATCCACATTCACTACAACTCGACGCTATCGGCCGGACATTACTAGGTTACAAACAAACAATAATAAACCAAAAACGCAAATGTTGGCACCATAAATCGGGCCATATATCGGGAATGGTTTGACCTACGGACGTGGGGAGGATCTCATTCGATTCCTCATGGTGTGTTCTTCAAAAAGAGTACAAATTTAGGCCGCTTCTACTTGTTTTGAGGTTTTTAGGGATTTTACAAAACTTTGACAGCCCTTAAAGGGCACTTTAAATTGAGTGAGAGAGCTGGCTCAAGAATCGGGGCGTCGTCGGACCAAGATGGATTTTTCCTGAAAATTTCAGCTTTTTTGCTCCAGCCGTTTGCGAGAAATCGTGCGTACGGCGGACGGACGGAAAAATTTTTATAGCAGATTCGGATTCTACACCCTTTGAAATGTAAACCATGAAATTTTCAGGGGGGTTAGGATTTTTTTTTCCAGAGCGATTACAATTGTTTATTATTGCATAATAAACCAAAAATCAAGAGCGTAAGCCAAACGAATGAAATTTCACAGGTGGTAGACTCGAAATTGCCCCTAGTTTAGGAATCACCCAGCTCTCCTTGTAAACTGATCTTCTTAAATCAAACCTTTCCTAGTTTCAACTCCCTAAGTTAAGGTAATCTGTGTAAAGTGTAAATATAGTCTAATAAAACGGTAATTCACACAATAAAAGTATTTTAAGTGTGTGTTCTCGATATGTCGTGTTTTCTACTGCAATTCCACCGACAAGGCGTAGACATTACGTATGATTGACGTGGAAGGGTTATTCCAACGCAGAAACAACAAACCTCGGTGTAACAATTTTCTGCGTTTTCACTCGTGTTTTCTACTTCGCACGTGTATTTCAAGTATGGTGCTCATTCTCGTTGGTTACTTCGTTACCTGTTCTTCATTCAGGTTCGCCCGGGGGGCCCCGCAAACGTCTGGTTGACCTGACAAGTAACAAAGTTAGCGACACGTGACATTGATATCCCACGAGAGTCGCGACCCTAAAAAGGGAAGTTGAGTCGCCTCGCCGAGGATTATGAAGCAAGAGTTTCCCCGTCGAGGGAGCCCACAGCAAACTGAATCATCTTGATCGAATTAAATCGTGCCGACCTTGCGGCCTCGTCAGTCGAACGAGGTGAAGATCTCGAAGGATGCTACATCCGAACCAAAATCCAACCACACGAATCAAAATCATATCTATCTATTAAATAGACAAATCCTAAACAAGTCAAAAGTAAAATGCGCAATGTTTTCTATCAGTATTTATTAATAACTCATTTCTTATAAAGTCTAATGTTTCTCTGAACAAAAAATAAGTTTTCTATATCTGTTCTTGTATCTTTGGCAGGAAACTACTCAGCGATAAAGCTACTCAGTCTAATTCTAACTCTTAACACATGAAAACATATTTCAATTATTTTCAGTGCAAATCAGCTATTGTCCCTGTTAAACTTGAAAAGGTTTTTGTGCTGCCATATTTCACCTTCATTTCATAAAAACATGTAGTTAAAACTACAATATCTCTTTGATGCAAGATTTTGAAATTGCAATGTACTTTGATTACTCAGAATACTATCTCATTAATTGAAGAAAAATCGGTCAATCAAGGCTGGCTATTCAAAAAAATGTAGCTTCTTCGTTCAATTGTGTACTAATCGTTAAAATACCCAAACATTTAACAAATTATTATTATTATTTTTTTTTTAGAAAAAAAGTTTCTAGAAAAATGTAACACCTCACCTTGAAAATTCTTTGTGTGAAAGGGAATTGCTCTGAAACACATATTGAGTTCAGGAAGTTTTCTATCCTTCTAAAATAATTTTTTTAAACGTTATTTTATTCCCACAACTTAAGGCCGAAACAGTAAAATCATGAATAGAAATTCTATTATTTGGAGACAAGGAATGACGTGAAATTTCGCCACTTCTCAATGTATACAGCGGACGCTCTATTAACCGGCGCTTTTGAGGCCATAGGTAAACCGGAAAACCGATTTTGCTGGATAATAGAACATATGTAAAAGGAAAAGGGAAAACACAATATTTGGGAACAATGACAGTAAATGAGGAATGCTGGAATGGTCCATAGAACCGCTCAGGAGCAGATAAAACTTAATTATTATGCTTTAAAATATTCTGATCAGCTGAGAAGATGATTTCTCCCCGAACTATCAAACATTACTGAAATTCAAAACAGAACCAAACTGAAGTAACGAACTCTCTCTCTCTCTCTTCTATCCATTCTTTGTAATTAATTAATGAAGACGAAAATGAGATATGCATTTTGTTCATTCCAGCAACAACAGCCAGAGTGTGAAAACAATGGTTGGAGCACTCCAAATGTCGTCGAATACCGCCATTGACATAACTGCTGAATACAACTTGATTCTTTAATAATGTTTTTGGCTCAATCTCCACAGTACCAATTCACATAAAAGTGGAGACTTGTACTGTTTGTAATGCGGTTTGGGTTTATTATTTTAAATAATGAAATTTTGTTTTCGACCAAGAAAAAAGTTGTTTGCCCCTCTCAAAATTGGTTGTTACACGTTTCAAAATGTGTAGAATCCGAAAATTGAATGATTCAAGCACAGTAGTGTTCCGCTTAACGTACATAACTCGTTCCTGAAGAATGTCCGTACTGTGGACTAGGGATTTTAATATCGGGAATGAATGTCAATATATCAAATATCGATATTTTCAAAAAGTATCGTTTTAGTAATTCGATATATCGAAGGAAAATATCGATATTTCGATACCTATCGGTCATCGATATTTTTTTCAAACCAGTGAATAATAATGCACTATTGAATTTCATTCTACTACAGGTAAAGAATCAACCACTCAAAAATTCGATGAAACTTTATTCATGATAATAATTATGTACAGGATACAGGGAAGTAATTTACCAATATTATGTGGGATTGTCAACTCAAAGTGAAGTAAGAAGGAAAATGAAAAAAAAAATCAATCAAACCAATATTGGTTGGGGATAGAGGTGAGGAAAACCTTCTGATTGAGTGCTCTCCAGTAAGCCTCGAACTGGCTAGAACCCAAGTCTCCAAGATGTCCCTATCTTTTTTACCTACGATTTGCCTACCTCATCTGATATAATTCCCCTATTCTTCTATGGAAATTATAAAATTAGTTTTGAGCAATAAGATGTAGGATATGGATGATATGATGATTTACGGCTGAAAAATATTGGATCCGATAGGGTACATTTAATGTCGATATATCGGAATAGAAAATATCGCCCAAATCGATAAATCGACGGAAGAATATAGATATTTTGATATATCGATATTTTCTTGACATCCCTACTGGATAGGGATTGAGGGACTTTTCACCTCCCGAGATAGCAAACTGCATGAGAAGATCCTTCCCATGCTTGAGCAGAAACATCACTGACAGTAAAAATTGATTACATGCCAATATGCATGTTATGGTTGCTACCGCAGGAGTAGTGAAAAAGATAATTTTTTATCCAAACTGCTTCCTGTTATAATGAAAGTTTTAATAAATCAATACTGTCATTATTCATTTTGCAACCCCGTACTACGCCATAAATTCTGTCTGATTAGTAGGATTTCTCAATAATTTGTTTAAAATTTGTTTAAAATTCATAATGCTAACCGGTAGCTTCTTCTTCTTTTTTGCAATCTTCACCCATTTCAAACGATGGTTTGTTTTACACTTTCAAAGATTCAAAATTGTAGTGCAATAAGAGCTGTGTTTTTTTGCTGTTCTGCAGCCTAAGATGTAGTATATGGTTGATATGATTTACGGCTGAAAAATATTGACATATCGAAGGAAGAATATCGATATTTTCTTGACATCCCTACTGTGGACCTAATACAGTAGAGGCTGATGCCGGTTAATAGAGCGCGCCGGTTCACAGATTGCCGGTTAAAAGAGCGTCTACTGTATTCTCAATATCCCTGCGTAGAGACTTAGTTCAATCTGCAGAACCGACAACTTGGTAGATCACCTGGTGTTGAACCCGATCCGCTTGAAATGATTTCACTCCTAAACCTTCGGCAAAGGGCGCGAAGTGGTTTAGTTTATGATCAGAGTTAATTAAAACGAAAGGGGCAAATCCCAAATAAACAGCCCGTTGGAGGACCTTCCTGTTAAAACTGAGCGCTCTTCAGTCGAGAGGCCGCTCAAAAGAACTTTTGCCGGGAGTCGAAATTTCGGGGGATGCGGACATCTACAAAGGGAATCGGATTTAATTTAAAATCGGCCGAGTGAAATGGATCGATTATAAACGACCAACCTCCGAAAAGCTGTTTTAAGTTACCTAAATGTTTCGGCTGAAGCTGTGAATGTTTTGGTCTACTATTAGCGATTTGTAACTAGGTCCAAGGGTTTGGGTCTCTTCAGTCGTCGTACTTCATCGCTGTTGTCCAGGATTGAAATGACTTCGACGTTGATGTGATTGTGGAGCCGATTTTCGTGACAGCTCTTTTTCTTATGACCTCGTCAACCATCTCAACCTTGAGATCGCGATGCAGATCTTGTGTTCGAATATACCATGGGGCATTCACTATGCTTCTCAGAATTTCGTTCTGCACTATTTGGATGATTTTTTCGTTGGTCTTTTTCGTGCAGCCCCATAAGGGACAGCCGTAGGCCCATATTGGTTTAATAACTTGCTCATATAGTACAGTACCGTTCGAATTAATGGAAACAAGGCTGTAAAAACAACAATTCTTAGTAAAACTCGAAATGTATTGTTATTATAATGGTAAAACCTATGTTCAATTCCTTCAACTGGACAGAGAGATAATGGACAAAGGAATGATGAACTCAGAGATGTATAATGAAGTCCTTCAATCCCGAGTGTTACCCCAAGTTTCCAAAATCCAGGGTGGCATTTTCATGCATGATCTTGCTCCATGACACAATTCTAAGGAGTCAAAGAAATTCATTGCTGATCAGTACGTCAATATTGGCCCGGGAACTCCCCTGATTTGAACCCAATAGAGAACTTGTGGGCTATACTGAAGGAATCATTGGGAAAACAGGACTGCACCACGAAGGAGAAAATGATCAGTGCCGTCATCAAGCTGTGGTTCCACAGTGATAAAATTAAAGAAAACTGTAAATTCCTAGTAGATTCTATGCCAAAACTAGTACAATTGCCATTGATAACAAGGGAGGCCATATCCCATATTGAACATAATTATACCATAATAACCATACATTTCGAGTTTTACTGAAAACTGTTGTTTTTGCAGCCTTGCTTCCATTAATTCGAACGGTACTGTTGTATTTTACTGTGGACTCGGAAGCTGTGAATTCCTTCCCAGAAGCCACATTTTCTTAAATTTCAGGTTGGTTTCCGCCTTCTTCTTCTTCACGTGCTCCTTCCATTTGAGCTTGGCATCTAGTGTCATACCTAGATATTCGGTTGTATTACAGTACGGTACTATTTGAGAGTTAAGTTCAATTGGGGTAGGGTTCACTTTTCGATGGGTAAAGTTTATATGTGTACACTTGGTTTCATTCAGCTTTATTCGCTACCTTTTAGTCCACTGAAGAATTGTGTTGACTGAGTCCTGCAGCTTTGCAGTGGCTTCCTGTATGGTATTTCCTGTTGATAGGATTGCTGTGTAATCTGCAAACGTAGCTGTGACAGCGTTTGCAGGAACTTGCGAACGGTGGAACGTTTTCTGCTTGCCTTTGCTTGCTTTTGCAGTCCTGTTTATAGTGACATTTGGCGCCCTTCATCGCGAATAATCACTCTTTGCTCCACCGACAATTTATCGTTTTGTAGCACTTACCGTATTCATCACGTATTTACAGCTAACACAGTTCAGTCACAAGGGTTGGGGACAATCAACCGATAATAGGATAGAAGTGTGTTTTGGCTTAGATGTCCTCTCAAAAATTCCTGAAATAACTAAATTTAATTGTTGCCATTTATTTTGACGACATTTTCAGGGAATGTCCGTATTACATTGCACATGGTCCCCTATAAATTAAATCGCACAACATGAATACAATCATTAGAAAATAAGAGGGGACAGGTTGTCCGAGCGACAACCAGTCCTTTGGCTGTGTACTTTCAGTGGGAGTGCTGATTTGCCCGGTTCGATTCCGGCAGGCACCAATGATTAGGGCCAAAATCCTATCAAGTGTTGTATACCTGTCTTGTCGTTAGGCAGTTCACCTATGATCTCGATATCACGTGAATCCTAATCGCTCCCAACCCTGGGGCGTGAGGCAATGGGAAGCCACGAGCGAAATCGTCAGACCTAGTTCCGATCCTCTCTAGAGGACGGCTGGCGACGTCCGCGACACCTCCGGGTAGTCGGACGAAAATCCAAGATGAAATTCCTTGTTTACTTTACTTTACTTACTTACTTACTTACATGAACAGAATTCATAGCTGAACGACCAGTAGGAGAAGGGTACTAGTTTGAGCCGGATATTACCGAGCTGAAATTCTATCCCACAAATCAATACGAGAACGGATGGCTGTTAAATCTTCCCAACTCCCATAGCGGATAAGTTGCAGTATAACGTTCAATGAGATTCCGCCTCAAGAAGCCCGAACCGATCGAAAGTTGGATCGTTCCCCGACCATTAGTTCCAACTTCGCGCTTCCGTTCCCCGCCAACAAAGGGGACTTTGTGTCATCCCCGCTATTGTAATAACAGCCCAGTTCCCGATCCCCGTCAACGTCACCGTTACGAGTTGTGTTGGTAGCTGATAATGAGCACTTTCTCTTACATCATTTTTCTTTGATCAAATCTTGATTCGACCAATATTGTGCTTCTTCACTGTTTTAACTTCCGTTTAATTGCTTCCGCACTTCCAAACAGCAATATTTCAAATATTATCAGAGTTAAGTATCTGTTTATGCCGGTATTTTATTGTCGACTCACCTAAGATTTCAATGCTGGTTCAGACATACCGTAGAATGCCCGCAATAGGGACAGATTTTAGAGGTTTTCCACTACTATCCTTCAGAAAAACTTGGTTTTCCCCACTTTGACATAATGACATTGGAAAATCATTGAAAATGATTTTCCTTCTTATTTTTTTTTTTTTATTATCAAAAAGTGTCCCGATTGAGGCGTTAGGTTCCAGAATAGAACACTCCGAATTTCTTCAAAAACCCATGTACCTATATCATCCATTTCATCAATAGAGACAACGTTTTTCTTTTTAAAAAAATGTATAATTTTAACAAGGATAGTATATAATGTAATGTGAGATACACGTTTACGAAAAAAAAGTTTGGGAACAGAATTGACCTGCCTAATTGATTCGCCAGTGACCAGCCGCTGCAGTGCACGCTCAATTTTCTCTTTTGGGTGCCGTCAAACTCTTACAGAATTAGACGGCATGATTATTAATCATTGATTAATCTAGAAAAGATGACATGGAAGGTAATTAGTTGCTTTAGGAAAATATTTGGTGACAAGATAAATGATGATCGTGAATATTTGAATGTCCCTATTGAGGCTCACAACAACGAAAAAATGACTTTACTGACAAATATCGACATTGTAAGTTTTTTTACCCTTTTTTAAACGTGGAAACGGTGTTTGCATCGTGAGATGCCTAGTAACCCAATAATAAATGCAGAAACTTACCAAAAATAAGTCGTACCCACCCAAGTTCTAGCAGAAGTTTTTGAGGGTAGCAAAAACAACGATATTAACTGTTGAGGCTTGCTTGGCAACAAACGGCGGCAAACGCTTCATCATCCTGTCCTTCTTTGAGGATCACTGGAAGACATACCGATGGAACGATTCCACGCAGAAAGCATAATTTTACCCAAATGGAATCCTAATAGTCGCTCCTTGAATCTCGTTCTACCAATAACATCCCTATTCAGGATCCAGTCCCTATTTCGGGTATTCTACGGTACCACACCAATTGCTGAATTCGGTCGATAAACTTGTTGAGAACCAGATTAATCATAAACTACTATTTCTTCGAAATTTGAAGAAAAAAAAATTTGCTAATGTAGGTTGAACTAATGAAGGATACTTTTTGACGGGATCAGTGAGTTCCGGCGCACAACATAGGTACGCTACTTCAGAATAGCCGTAAGTAGTCGATATGGGGGAGAACATGTTGATTCTATTTGGTATACGGTTCTTAGGGAAAAGAGTAGGGAAGGGGTGTGTAACTTAGTGAGGGAAATTGAGTTGGAAGAGAAAAAGTTGATAATACACCTTATTATGGGAAAATTTCGGATAAAATTGGTAAAATTCTGTCATCCAGAGGTTTCAGTGTTGGGTTCAAGAATGAAAATAATCTTAAAGCTTCTTTGGGTTCGGTTAAGGATAAAATTAACGTTCAGGATAAAAGTGGGAGTTACAAACTACAATGTTCATGTGGGCTTGAATACTGTGGTCAAACTGGTAGGAAATGTAGGGAACGAATAATAGAGCATGAAAAGGATTTCAGGGGCAACAAAGGTGATTCTGCCTCTGCAAGTCATCTGGATGAGTCCAATCATAGCTTTATTTTTGATCTGACAAATAGTCAATATTTAGAATTTTCTCACTTTTGCCCAAAGGGAGGTATGGGGGATGTGCTAGAAAAATTCGAAGTTTTAAGAGTGATAGATTAAGAAAATGATTAAATGAAGTTATTCCTCAAAATAATATTTTTTCACCATTATTGGGTTTATTTTTGCAGTAGGTTCGGCTCCTCTTGTTAATAATGTTACTGTTTGTGCCCCCTTTCACTTTTTAATCCTTAAGTGGCATTGGTTGGTCCTCCCCGCCCCTTTCGCTCCCTGAGCCAATAAGATTCAATCTCCTTTCACCTTGGCGTACGCAAAATGTATTATGTATGATGTACTTTCAGTTCATATTTGTTACTGATGATGGCCTAACCGTCGAAATCGATTTAACTGTGTACTCAATATTTTCGTGGAAATATAGACAACGTTCTATTTTATTCCGTTTTTATTGAAATGGGTTTCCATAACTTCGTCGCGAGTGACTTAGTCCGTATCATTGCTATCTTTCACAACCGAATTGTTCGGTTCTAAAACTGTTGTTATTATTGTTGGTGACCTGTAGTTTTGGTACTGTTCTAGTCTGTCCCCCCACGCAACCCCATTGCAACCTCCCACACATATCGAAAAATATCTATGTCTCCTATCGATATAGGTCCACGCTTTCGATGTGTGTTCGAATGTGTTCTGTCTAGTTTGCTGGTCTGGATGCTCGCTTCGTTCGCATCTCAAAAACAAAAAAATATCCTAAATCAATCCTTCTAGTAAAGTATAGATCAGTTGGACAAATAGATCAGAATGAATCATGAACCCATCGCATGTATACTTATTTCTGAGTCTCTCTCCTCCCCTTTTCATTGGTTCATTTACAAAACTATCGATATATTTTTCGATATGTGTGGGATGTTGCAATGGGGTACTACTGTACCGTAGTTTTCTTAGCGTGCAAAATCGTAACAGCTTTAGAAGCCGTTCACAGATTCGTCGTATTTCGTACAAAGCACGAATTTCCATCCAGTTTGCATATAAACGAGATCTACTGAAGCATGTTCGATATTTTATTAATTGTATCAGCATACTGTAAAAAAATCCCGAGTTTTCCAAAGCTGTAATGAAGAAACGGTCCGATCCAACCAACAAACATGAGGGAACATGAAGTGACGTTAATGTCACACCCGACATTCTCAATATTTCTCTTAGCGAGAAATCCCGCTAACGAGACCTATCAATAATAATATTGGAGTTGGTAATTGCAAGTTGCAAGTTGCACCCTCTAATGGGACACCGGGGAACTATTAGTTGAGTTGAGCCCACTCGAACCCCTCACTTATCTCATTTGGTGGGCAGTAAACGACGCTTTCAAACGTCTTAACGACTTGCAGAAGAACGCACCTACGATCAGTTATATCCCATTTATCTCATATTTTACAACTGTTGACATAAATATACGTGAAAGCTGCAATTCTTATTGATGAGTTCTCTTTGCTCAACCTATGTTCTGCGTTTTAGCTATACTAGACGGAGGTTACTAGTTGAACGATGACTCTAAACTTTGAATACTCTTAAATTACATATATTTCATAACAGAATATCGAGGCTTTGAAATTCCTCGACGTTCGGGGGAACATACCGTTACCAAATAAAAACTATCTGTTAATAATAATGTTATACCCTGTACGCAGTCACAAACGATGTAATCCCCTACATTATTATTTATTTATTAACGGGCTCGCCCAATTTACAACAGCATAACAGAAGCTGCGATTCAATGTACACAACGTTTTTCAAATTTGAGAAAAACAACAGGAAAAAGAACAATTTTGCCAGAAACAGCAATAATGTGACAGTGATAATATAACGTAATAATATAATATAACAGTAACTAATGAAGTCAGTAGAGCAATTTGGATATAATAGTCAAAACAGAGCGAGAGAAGAGAGCAATAGAGATTTCAGAGATGAAAGGGGACTATTGAAAAAGTCAAAATCAGGGTACAAATACAAGAAGAGGTTTGCAGAACGGTGGATGCGGTGCAGTGGTCGATTTAGAAGATAGTTTGTCGGAGTCGGAGTGTCGGAATGACTGGTGCAGATCATTGAAAGGATTCAAATAATCGAGAAAGATTCTCAGTTTTGAAAGATGCAGAAATTTGTTTGACACATATGTTAGGGACGCCTACGGACAAGTGGCTGTGAGGATTCTGCTAATATAGAGGTCTCTCTTCTACTACGGTCAAGCGTTCTTGGGTTTCCCAAAGTTGATGAATCCAATGATGGCTTCCGTGGTTCTTGGTTCCATTTCTTTAAGAAATGCTGAGCTTTTCTCGAAACGTAAAATTGATGAAGTATTCTCAACAATAGCTGTTTGAGTTCTTGAGCTAAAAAATAACTTCCCTTCTTTCTGAAACTGCAGTATTTGGTACAGATCTCTTCAGATTCAGTGGGATTGGGGCTCGTGCCTCTAAAAAAAAAGACGACTCGTTACGTCGGCCGACTTAATGAAGAAATGACGTAGCTAACGACTACATCTCATTTGGTCGGCCTTAATTTTATAGTCTTAGACGGCAACGCTTTCGTAACTTTAAAAATTAACTGCGACGGAATGAAGCGAAAAGGAGTCTGAAACTTTTACAACTCCCTACGGTCAGAAATAGAAGCAAAAAAATAGTGTCAGACCTCAGGAAGGCCGAGCTTGATTCGTACGAAAAACCACAAATCGAATTTTGAACTGATTTTCTCTTTGAAACTCATTTCAAAATTAATTTTTTTCACAGGTACAATTGAATTTTCTACTCTCACCTATCATAATTTTTTCCGGAAAATCATAAGAAAGAGAGATTGTGCAAGATATTCCCTTTCAAAATTGAAAATGCTGCCAATTCTGACACGTGGGTTAATTATTACTTGAACAGTGCGTGAATAATTATGAGCTTCGGGGGACTTGTGATTACAGTAAACCCTCTCATAATGTGGCGCCGGCCGATCCGGATATCCAAAAATCCGGATATGAGAGAGAAATTATTTTTTAATGAGGAAACAGATTAATACTGTACAACAACCACTGTATACTCAATTTCAGCAAGCCTTGAATACGGAAACGTTTGTTTATTAAAAACGCTGCAAATTCTTTCACTGGGGTTTATTATCAATTGGCTTGCGTTCATGATTTGAATTTCTACTAAGCTTTGGAGTGTGCGTGTTTCACAGGATAGGGCGATTATTGAATTTCAGGAGATATACATGGAGCACGTGAATCTGTTCTCGACCAAAATACCTATTTGGATTGATCAGTTGATCATATTTGTGTGCCTCCTGAAATTCTCCTGAAAGAATTTGCAGCGTTTTTTTATTGAACCTCAATATCCCCCCCCCCCCCCCCCCCCACAATAAAAACATCTATAATTTATCAAGTCCTTTGGCACTCGTATTGCGTTAAAACTTCCCCAAATCCAAATTTAAACGATGTAGCCAAAGGTAGACAGATGTAGAGGGGGCACACAAATATCATCAACTGATCAATCCAAATAGGTGTTTTGGATGAGAACCGATTTTCGTGGTCTATGCATCTCCTGAAATTCGATAATCGCTCTATCACCTGTAAAACACGCACACTCCGAAGCTTAGTACAGATTCAAATCACGAACGCAAGCCAATTGAATAATAAACCCCAGTGAAAGAATACTTATTTACCCCAATAATAATATTGAATAATAAACCCCAGTAATAATATTGAATAATATTTACCTATATATTATCAGAATGCTTCAACCCGTGTATCGGCTACTAACTACACTACAAGTATTCACATCGGCTATCACTCTAGTATCCACATTCACTGCAACTCGACGCTATCGGCCGGACATCACTAGGTTACAAACGAACAATAATAAACGAAAAAACGCAAATGTTGGCACCATAAATCGGGCCATACATCCGGAATGGTTTGACCTACGGACGTGGGGAAGGGCTCATTCGATTCATAATGGTATGTTCTTCAAATAGGAAAATATTTAGGCCGATTCGACTAGTTTTGAGGTTTTCAGGGATTTTACAAAACTTTTACAGCCCTTAAAGGGCACTTTAAATTGAGTGAGGGAGCTGTCTCAAGAATTGGGGCGTCGTCGGACCAAGATGGATTTTTCCTGAAAATTTCTGATTTTTTGCTCCAGCCGTTTCGGAGATATCGTGCGTACGGCGTACGGCGGACGGACGGAAAATTTTTATTGCAGATTCGGATTCTACACCCTTTGAAACGTAAACCATGAAATTTTCAGGGGGGTTAGAATTTTTTTTTCCAGAGCGATTACAATGGTTTATTATGGAATAATAAACCAATAAAACAACTGTATTTTGGTTCGAATAGCACTTTAACACTGTACTGTAACATCAAAACCCAAAAAAATGATAAAGTAAAAAATAAAAATAAAGTGTTTTTTTCTTCAAAATCGCGTCCGGATATGAGAGATTCGGATGTGAGAGGGTTCACTGTATTTCTACTGATGAATTCCTATGGGTCTAAAATCTTTCCCAGTCAATTTTGCGTTCAGCATAACTAGGAAATTGCCTGGGCGCACATTGTTTCGACAAAGGCGTTGTCGAAACGATACAAAATTAAGCAGTCGTTTCGTGCAAGTGTTTTTTTGTTTGATTTTTTCTTCAAAACCTCTTGTTGAAGCTGTTCAGGCTACAATTCACTATTGGTTTTTATGATTTTATCAATCCCATTTTACTCTAGTTGTGCAACGAACTCCAGTAATTTCGAATTTCACGACAGAGAGGAATTAGAGGGGGTAATGCGGATAAACCTATTTTTCTTGGCAAATTTTGTCGACTCTACTCAGGCTATAACTCTCAAACGATTTTCATGATTCTTACTTCGTACGATCCAAATTTTAGTCTAGTTGTGCAATAAACCTGGGAAATGTCGCTTTTGATGACAGAAAGGGAGGGAAGGGTATCCAATCCTTTCAACTCTTTATTATAGCAGAGGGTGAATGGAAGGGGAGAGAGGGATTTGGTGTGATAAATCGTTATCTTTTCACCATTATCATTTGAGTTTATTGATTTAAAAACGGTTTCTCATTTTGTGTTAATAAACGAGATTACATACAAACTGGACATAGGGACGCCTCTGTAACGCTTCAATTACTTCGCACACGTGTTTTTGAATAAGTTTTTGAATTTTCAAAAATAGAACGATGACCTCGATGGGCAACCGTCAGTTTTCAGTATTTGGAACATGACAAAAAAAAAAAAAAAAAAAAAAAAAAAAAAAATCTGAAGAGTACATTATTGGGTATTAACTGGTCATCCTCCTTGGTCTACTGAAACCTGAGAAAATTGTAGAAGGAATGCGTGGAGCGGTCTTAGTTTTAAAATGATCATTTCCAAGAGCATTAGCAGAGCTGGAAATTCTGCTATCGAATTCAGGAGAAAAAAAAATCCATTCGAATTTTGTTGTTTGCTACCTTTCGTTCCAGTTATCAAGGCACCGAAGGCAGTTAGCATCCTTATGCTAGCATCCTTATCATTGCATTTCATGTAGTTTAAATATGACTTGCTCACATAGTGGTTTCCTAATTACGTTGTTTGACAAAACAAGTGTAAACAAGTGTACATGGTTGGCTATTGAATGATTGAGAAATGATTAAGCAGAGTCATACAGGCATCCAGAGTCATGCCACGATATCAACTGTATGTGCCTACTTGCGACTCAATTCCTAGAGCTATGCGGGACTTGTATGTGAGGAAATTGGTTTTGCACTCGCTCCAGTCTGTACTGCATAGTAGGTCCTGACTGCGTCATGACGTAGCCTTCCTATCCGTGTTGGGTACCTAAACCACCATTTTTTGATTCTTTTCAACATTTTTTTTTGTGGGTAAACTCTAATTGTCATTCTCCTATACTCAGTTGTACTTCTTCATTGCCTATTAACTCAATCATTCCTCTGACAAACCATCCATGGTACCTTCTGTTGTTCATCTCAATTAGCTAACGGCGGCGGAGCTTGCTGGAGGACGTCTTCCAACGACACAAGGGTTGATTTTAGAGGTACTTGGTAGGAGGAAGTAGCGATTCCCGTATCAACAAACTTGGAGGTCTTCACTGTGCCCCGGTTATTTAGGTTTGGGTTGTGTGAATGGTCGTCAAACTATTGTTGGTTGTACCCCATAAAGGAAAGACCCACATCATATTGGGCTTAATCACTGTCTCTTACTACACGACTTTATTGTGTTTGGCATTTGGGAGCTATGCGAGAGTTGTAAGTACGGAATTTAGTTTTGCACTCTCTCCAGTCTGCACTGCGGACGGCATAGCTAGTTCTGACTATGTTATGACGTTGTCTCCAAGTTCTTGTTAGATGCGACTACGGACTTCACCATATGTTGAATCTTTTCTCCTTTTTGTGGGTGCAGCCGTAATTTTCATTCTCATACTCTGGCTTGTTCTTTATCATAGCCTAATACCCCAATCATTCGATTGACAAACGGCCCATGGTGCCCTACTGTTGTTCATCTCTATTAGATAACGGCGGCGGAGCTTGCTGGAGGACGTCTTCCAACGACACAAGGGTTGATTTTAGAGGTACTTGGTAGGAGGAAGTAGCGATTCCCGTATCAACAAACTTGGAGGTCTTGACTATGCCCCGGGTATTTAGGTTTGGGTTGTGTGAATGGTCGTCACATCATATTGGGCTTGATCACTGTCTCTTACTACACGACTTTATTGTGTTTGGCATTTGGGAGCTAAGCGAAGTTGTAAGTACGGAATTTAGTTTTGCACTCTCTCTAGTCTGCACTATGGACGGCATAGCTGGCCATAACTACCTCATAACGTGGTCTTCATATCCGTGTTAGGTGTGACTACCGAAACCACCATATGTTGAATCTTTTCACATTTTTTGTAGTTGGTAAACTCTCATTGCCATTCACCTACCCTGAGTTGTTCTTCATCATAGCCTAATACCCCAATCATTCGATTGACAAACGGCCCATGTTGCCCTACTGTTTTTCATCTTCGTTAGCCAACGGCGGCGGAGCCTCCTGGAGGACGTCTTCCAACCATCTGTTGCGGCCCCGATGTCGCTCTCCCGTCGGAGTCGGGCTACGTGCTCCGGGGCGAGGCTTCCCCTCCCTTCCCCTCGACGTGGTCCCTTCACCCGCTCGCGTAAGTGGCGCCTCGCTCTCGCAGCTCGCGTTTTCAGTCTTCTCTTGTACTCGGATCTGTGTGGGAGTGCGCAACCCTCAGCTTCGCCGCCTGTCAGTTCACCCCCTCATCTCACGGTAACGTACCTCCGACTCATAACTCACGAACTTCCTTTTCTAATTGACACTCGCTCATTATCTAGTTTTTTAATTAAAATAATCATTTTCATGATCTGAGTCTTTCCACAAATTGAACACGTAGGTGCCTTTATACATTAGTATATACTTACTGACTTCAGTTTTGGATGACAGCGCAACCTTCATTTATCAACCTTTTCGTAATTAAAATTAGGATTCAGGGAAACAGAGAGGGAGGGAGGAATGATAATGCAGACAGTTGAAAAAGGTAATTTATTCAGTAAAAAACAAACAAAAAATTGAAATACTTCCAGACAAAAACGCTGACAATTCCAACACAGAAATTTCGTATTTTGTGAATAATACGTGATTGCTAATTATGGGATTGGGGGGGGGGGGGGGGTTCCATTTAAGTTCGGCTTTTCAATTATTTGCTGTGGAAGAATTCATATTAATATGAAACTATAAATGACACCTCCCTTGACTATGTAGTAAAAATCTCGAAAAACCACGTTTTTGGTCCTTGACATCAATCCGTGCGTGGCGACTTACCTGGCGGCAAGTTAATACCTACTAGATCCTATGTTCACAAGAACGGATGTTTTCAAACCAATTCTATGGGCCTTTGATGGCCCATATACGGACGGCCGACGGACATTGCAGGTTTGGAATTAAGGCACATTGATATGTCAAATGACGAAATTGGAAGGGGGTCATAACGTGTCTTTCTATACGATTATAGGAAATATATTTTCTTATTATTGAAAATAACAAACCAAAAATCGTTGGTAGGGGGACAGTTGGTATCAATTGTTTTTATTCATATTACAGGACAACCTCCCATTGAAATAGTAATAAAATTATCTATGATAATTTACACTTATTTCTACCCCAAAAATCTAATTTACTATTTCAATAATGAATAATCAATTCAATTAAAAATAAATCGGATCGGAGCTTATATAGGTTTATGAAATTTGATATTGGTCTGATTTGAAATCAAGAGAGAATTGGGTCAAATTAAGGAAACCGCAAATACGGAGATAGAGTTACCAGTTGAAAGACGGCAAAGGATCGACTTTGAATATTATTTCATTTTCAGGTATATCGATTCGAGCCAGTTTCAGGAAATCTAGCCCCAAATTCTCTCTTGATTTTGGGGTAGAAATGAGTGTTAATTATCATAGATAATTCCAACACTATTTCAACGTACATAAATAAAATTCAATGCTTATATAAACAGTGAAATTTCCGAGAAAAATAGATTGTTACATCAATAAGACAAAAGTATGTTTTTGTTCTTCTTCTATCTGATCTTCCTTTCGTACTTTTTGCTGATTTCAAGAAAACTTGAATGAAAATCTGATTAAATTCCACTGCACAATGTTGCAACAACATAAAACATCCACCATCTTGACCGTAAAAGGTATTTTTCCGAATTATTTACAAACTAGTGGTTTGTAATTTAAGCGCTTTAAGGGCATGGAAAACCCGATGTGATATAATTGTTTTTTCTGTTTAACATTGTTTGAAAAAAAAATCAACTTCGCCGAATTAATACCTACCTATTCTGCAATACAAACTGTAAACTGGTTTTGTAGGTACAAATTCACATATTAGCACATTTTTATGAAATTTAAGTTTAATTTACCGCTCAATTTTGAGTAAACATTTCTGAACGTTCTGGTTCACATTTGATGTATGTAATTTTGTACATTAAACGATTTTCGAACCTATAATTCCACTGTTTTGAAAAGCCGGTGTATTTCGACTTCATTTTTTACAAAACATGTTGAATCATATTTAATGAATTTTATATATGCTACATTAATATAGCTGACATTGTTCTGTAGAGAACCAACTAACTTCATGAAAGGGAGGAACAGGGTGTCATTTAAAACTGTCAAACATAGCAGCGATTACTATAAAAAATAATAGGTAATGTAATGAAAAAAATTGAATTTGTATACAAATAACATTTATGAATGTGGATTGTTCAAACTAGAAAATGTTACGAATAGGTGAATGTTTTTCAACGTTTGGATACGTTTTCAGGAGAAATTTGTTTTCGGGAGTTCAAAGTTGTTCCCCAAATTTCGAAAATTATGGAATATGCTCATAATTATAGCATAATCTTATTGGAGCTCATCATTCTTGAGTGTATCTGACGTTGAAAATGAAGTTGATTGATTGATTCTAATGATGGGTAAGAAGATATTCTTATATCATTTTTGAACTACGTGATTATGAGGTTTTAGGGAGCAAAACCCCCAGAACACCAAGTTTTTTTCATCAGAATGAGTTGTATAACAACGAATTTTACTTACTGATTGTATAATCGTCTTGATGCGAAATCACAATTACAATACAATCTCAAATTGTGTCAACAATCACATATTTTGCAAATCACAATCACATAGTCCCATAATATCACAAAAGCATCATATCGTATTAATCACAAGGTAAACATTCTCATATCGGACGCAGTCACAGTAGTTTCATCTGTTCTGAATGAATAACAAAATCCGATGATTGTGGCCTCTTAGGCATTGTGTAGGATTTATAGTTACAGTTCATGTCAATCTTTATTACATTCAATCAATCTTTATTGTTTCGAAATATAAACATGGTAGATATGATAAATAATTCCTCGTTTTATCTAATATGGACGATTATCACAAAAGGTCACCAGCCATATGCCTAAAGGTAGGTATATGTCAATAAGATCAACTGAGAAATGTTTGGTTGGGGGTTTACCTTTCATTATCATCAAAAGTGGGATTTAAGAAGCCACAGAATCGTTGATTAATGTTTTCCTTATCTCGCCCAAGGTGCCGTGGGCATTATTGCTAACTTCATTCCAGCGATATTTATACGAAATTTCCAATTTATGAGACATATGAACTGGAAATTTCATAGCAATCCATTTTATAAATTAGAAAATATGTACAATCCTTTGCCTTATAAATAAGTGGCATCCAGTCGTTGTACGAAACCTAGTATTTCTGCCTATCAGTTGAATTTGTTTGACAATTTTATGAACACTTCATGGTTTGTATGAAAATCAAACTATCTGCATACCTCTAAATAGCTGCTTATGAATCTCTTAATATTCTGAAAATAGTTTTACAACGACATACGCAAAAATCATATCTTTATGATGAAACATGACAGGGATTACTTTTTGGGTTATTATTTCCAACAGGTACTAAATCTTTGTAATCGCATAGCTAACATTTTTTATAACCCGCTCTCAAACTTTCTCATTTCACGTTTCGAGGTGTGTAGATTCGATATGTGATATGTCCGCCGTAAAAGGCCTTAAAACTGATGTGAAAAATCCGAGCTTTCTCACATGAGACTTAACTTGTTGTCCAATTATTCCTAATTTCTACCCAGACCGATCGCTTCGCTCGCCTTGATGCTGTGGGGACAAAAATGTGGAAAAACAAGCGGTTTAAAGTTTTTACTGTCACAGGCAAGTGTAGTGTCATCTCCAGTAGTTTTGACGCAAAATGGACTAGGATAGGTATCAGATACGTGGAAATTCAGCCAAAGCAAAAGTCACCATTTTTTCTTCAAAAGTACACTTTATTCTTCGAAAATGAACAGTTTTGCCAACAATTGTTCTAAATAACAGTATATCTAACAACAAATATAGCATCAAGCTACAAATATCTAAATAACCTGAAACAAGCACTTCAGGCACAAGCCAGTGGTTGCCCTGTACCAGTCTTTAACGCAATGAACAGTGCTTGTGCTTATATGAGAAAAGCATCTTGTGGTCGTTTTCTTTTCGGTCTGCGTCTGTTTGGCATAGGTGGGGGATTAGCAGCTAGGTCTGGTGAGACTATAGTGTTTGAATCCAACCTGTTGTGGAGAGCATTGTTGGTCCTTTTGATCTCTTCCACTACGCACGGAATGTCCAAGTCATTGTGGAGCGTTGCGTTTCGGACGTACCATGGATGAGCCTCAGCAATTGGTTTTGCGTTTACTGTATTTTTTGAATGTGTGTTGCCGCTGCCGAACTCCATAGTCCTCAAGAATACGACCAGATTGGTTTGATGAGCGAAAGTTGAATAAGTCTTTTTGTGATGAGGGGTGATCTGTCTCCAGCTTTAGTTTCCTCATTCGTTGACGAACTTTCTTCAGAAGATACTTTATGTGCTCACTCCAAAAAAGCTTGTTGTCCAAGTGAAGTCCAATTTAGGGTACTGCGTGGCATTGTGGAATCGGTACTTCATTCACAATAAGAGATCCGTGGAAGTTTTGACGGCAAAGGGTGAAGGGCGCTACCACTAACTTGGCCGAATTCATTCTGACCCCCCATCTCTCACAACGATTCTTTGTGTCGTTGAGCGTACTGTGAAGATCCTCCTCAGATGCACCAAAGGAATCGCCCGTTTGCAAGAAAGCTGTGTCATCAGCATACTGCGCGGACATAGAGAAGCAGGAAGATCGTGAACATACGCTAAATACAGAAATGGACCGAGCACACTGCCCTATGGGACAGCAGCAAGAACTAGTCGGGATTCAGAAGTTGCCGCTTTATACTTGACCGAGAACGTCCGTCCGTCCCCGCAGATAGGAGTGAATGAGACGGTAATAAGTGTCTGGTAAGGGTGGTTTTAATTTGGAGAAAAGACCATGTTAAAAACCTTATCGAAATCTTTCTCAAAATCAAGGAAAACTCCTAGGCAAACTTTCTTTGTTTCACAGGTGTCAAGAATCTGCTCAAATACGCGGTGCAATTCCATTGTGCAGAAAATTGCAATTTCTGAACGTAAAAGTGACCCCCCAAACCTTGCAATTTCACTAGCTTCATTCATTATTCACAAATTGACAGACCCATGTGTTAGAATTAGGATCGTTTTCACATCAATTTTAAGGCCCTTACGGCGCACGGCAGGCAGCGGACGGACATTGCAGATTTGAAATCTAGCCCAATTGAAACGTAAAGTGACAATGGCTGAGGGGGGTTATAAAACATTTTGATTTATGATTACAAAAGCTCAATGTTAGAAATAACAAACCAAGAAGGAAGAAAAATGATGTTATCCTTTCATTAGAGAGATAAACACGACCTATCAGGTACCTACCTTTCCCCTGCCCATTACGTGACAATGTTCCTTCAATAGCGTCAGCTCCTTGAGATGCAGGCGCGATCGATGAGCAATTAGTGAGTTTTATTCTTCGGGGGGACTCTTTATTTGGGAAGTGAAAGGAAAAAATATCCGGGGACGAGAGACCCCGTTAATGTCCCATTGTTGGCGGATGTCTCGGGGAATTGATGGGGACGGCTTCCAAACTCTTAAAACACGGGACAAATGGAGGGCGATTTTCACGAACCTCAGGTCGGGAAAGAGCGGTTTTGGGTTTCAACGTTCTGATGACGAAAACGTACCGATCCAAATACATCGCCTAAACGTCTGTATTAATTATACAGTATACAGAACCTATGGATCATGGTCGAGGGAAAAATTTCCAAGTTACATACCAAAACCATATTTTTGGTCAAAACTCGCTATTTTGAGGGGCTTAAACATTCTAATTATCAAGCATAACCGACATGCCATAAAAACCAGTTGTATTATTTATACAAAAATCTATGGATCGTAACCAAGGGAAGGATTTCTAGGTTTTTCTAATCTAAGATATGCGAATACCAATATTTTCTTGTCAATATTCGCTATTTTGAGTGGTTTTAATATTTTGATAATCAAGCATGAACGTCATAACATAAACGTCTGTTTTATTTATACAGTAATCCATGGATCGCAACCATGGGAACGATTTCTAGATTTTTATAATCTGAAATACCTATGCGAATACCAATATTTTCTTGTCAATTTCCGCTATTTTGAGGGTTTTTAATATTTTGACAATCAAGCATGAACGTCTGTTTTATTTATACAGTTATCTATGGATCATGACCAAGGACGGGATTTTTAGGTTTTTCTAATCTAAAACATGCGAATAGCGATATTTTCTCGTCAATATTCGCAATTTTGAGGGGATTTAATATTTTAATAATCGAGCATAAACGTCGTAACATAAAGGCCTTTATTATTTATACAGTTATCCATGGATCGTAACCATGGGATCGATTTCTAGAATTTTATAATCTGAAATATGCGAATACCAATATTTTCTTGTCAATTTTCGCTATTTTGACTGGTTTTAACATTCTAATAATCAGGCATAAACTTCATAACATAAACGTCTGGGTTATTTATACAGTTATCTATGGATCATGACCAAGGGGGATTTCTAGTCCGCAATGTACGAATACCGTAATTTTTTTTCTTCAAAAACTATATTTTGAGAAGTTAGAACATTCTAATAATCAAGCTGTATCAAAGGAACTATAGTCCATTAGTACGTGCATTAAAATATCTATAGTGAATCTGTGAATCATTACCAAAGGATCATATTTCTTATTGGTTGTCCTTGCTACGAAATTGTCAGATGCTCAATTAGTTGATGTGATTCAAGCCATTTGGATTCTCGTGGTAAAATTTGATTGTACTAAAGAAAAATTGTGCCTAGTTGGGTTTGACACATAGCTTCCTCGAAAGCGGAACATGACTGTGTCAGTCATTGAAATGTAGGTAGTGCATAAAATACTCAATAGCGGGTGCGCATGGTTGGTGGAATGGAATAAGTATGGTTGATTGAGATTGGCCGAAGAATATTGATTCAAGTTTCCCTGACTCCACGCCATATTTAAGCGATATTGGTATTATAGAACGAGGGAAATTGGTGTTCGATGGATTTTACGTTTGTGAATCTTATGAATGTAGTTTTTAATTTTCTCTATCTGACGTATACTGCTCAGCTGTTGCGTTTCAAAGTTAGACACAACCTCGGCACCAATGATTCCACAGAACGAAGGTGTTATAACAATTATGTCTGGACTTCATCCTCTTCATACATATGGACCAAGTCAATCGCTATGAAGTTGTTGAAACTCATTAAAATAAAAACGGAGTGAGATAGAATGTTGTCTATATTTCCACGAAAATAATGAGTTACACAGTTGAATCGATTTCGACGGTTAGGCCATCATCAGCACATCTTAAGTATGCTTCCAGGTGAAAGGATATTGAATCCTATTGGCTCAGGGAAGTGAAAGGGGCGGGGAGGACCAACCAATGCAACTCAAGGCTTACAAAGTGAAAGGGTCACAAACAGTAACATTACACCGTTTATGTTGGATCCTCTTCCACGTATACCCTTATGCACCTCACTGCGAACATACCAATACTTCTTTTTGTCAATTCGTAGCAGAGCAAACAACTGCATGGTTGTATGACATGGGCGGTAGTTTCTCTTTTAGTTTGATTTTGCGTTTGTGCAAGCGCAGACTGAAGTTCGTGTTAGAAATTCGATAGAAACCAGCTAAGGCCTAATCCGCGCTTTCCCTGAGAGTGTCATACAAATTGGATGAATAGTGTAGAGATTGTACTACAAAATTCAAAAGGCAAGATCTAGCGTATTGAACCCATGCATTTTAATGAAGAATTGGGATCATTCGAACTTCCTAACAATAGGAAAGTAATTATTAAGTGAGAATTGGTGAATGAATGGCTGTGATTTTGAATCAATGTCATGTTGGGAAATGAGGTTTGGTCCGATACTATGTAGTGTTGTAAGTTTTGAGGGTGTTTTTAATGTATATCTCAACAATTCTACCTAACCGAATTTTCCTTATCGATAAACGTTCGTAAATATGAGTCAAACAGTTCACTTAATGTTTCGCTCTGTCAGTTGATAGAATACGGTTTCTTTATAGTGGAACAAACCTGGGAGTTATTTAGCCTACTGCACGCTGCAATGATTTGATTGATTCCCTCGCTGGGGTTTAATGGCTGAGTAAGTGGAACGTGAGCAGTAAAACAGAGGCCGGCGCTGTTGATGTGGCTAATAGAGGCCCATTTTCGCTTCCCCCTTGTTGCGGTTAAATCCGAGTAAACATAGCCGACCCCTAGAGACGCCCGCCCGTTACTCCCACGTACGCCCTGTTCACAACTCCCACCTGCGAGCTGAACGTCCTGATGACGAGGAACAAGCTGCGCCACAAAAGGCTGTAATTGATTTGCTTTAATCTGTATTGGAATGAAAAGCGTGCATAAAAGGGGTCAATTAATTTTGCGGCAACGTATTGAAACGTATTGGTATGTTATGCATGTCCCTATTCCCGGTTTTTATAATGATCACGCTTATAAACTCAGAAGGGTCGATCATGAACACACAAAGTTTTATTATTTGAAATAATAAACCAAAAGATATCGACGACGTTTACCATTTACATCACCTGCGTAGAACCTGACGTCAAGTAACTGGCGGTCCTGTAGCTCTTCGTAGAAACCGGCTTTAATTTAATTTAGTTATTGGCGAACTTCGCCTGGTCTTCATCCTTCCTATGATAGGGTGCATGGAAAAATGTTGAACTGTACATGGGGTGCCAGTTCAAAAAAGGTTGAGAGCACCGGCTTAGACACTAGAAGCTTAAATAACACGGAGATGGGCTCGGATCTATCAGTAATGAAGTACTAAGTTAGCTGAAGTATCGAGGGAATGGCCTCTGGTTAATTTTGCAGAGTTGGAAATCCAGTGCCCCTCCCGAGCTAATTGTATTAATGGGCTTGACTTTCCTTAGCGCGGCTGGCTGAAGTCTCCCGTTTGATGTGGCGATTCCTTCAGAACGGGATCCTTCTCAGTAGAGAGACCAGAATAGAGACGAGTTCTTGCCTCTTCATTACGATGTCTGATTCGCAGAGGCGAACGAGGTCCAGATCAGTGGCAGTTCTTGCCCCAGGGGGTGCACCGAGACCGTAATGGACATGCACGAAGGAGACGTGGGACAAAAATGTGTTTTTCTCACCCAAATTCGATTTTCAACTTCCTATATGTAAAGGGGATCAATCTTGTCCGCCTTCTCGGCTTCAAATCGTGAAACAAACGACTCAATCCTACCTTCACAAGAAGTTCACTAGTAAGTACGTAAATACTTTGAAAAAATGAAAACTTTGAAATGATTGTGGAACTTCAGAAAACCATGTTTTGCAACAGTTGAAATTCACATCGTGGAGGTGAATGAAGACAGGGGAAGCAGAAAAGTGTATAATTTACCTCGAATCCTGCAGAGATAATTTACCTTTTCGTAGTAATAAGGGTTGAACTTGAAAATCTTGGAACGATTTCTGCTTGTCTTTGAGGTTTGTTGCAGTCCCGTGGCATTGCAAAAATCACTCTTTCCTCCACTGACAATTCATCGAACTTACAGCTAACACAGTTCAATCACAAGGGTTGGAGACAATAAACTGATGGTAGGATAAGAGTGTGTTTTGGTGAGTATAGCGCACTGTAGCTGTAAAACACGAATTCTAGCGGGTGAGCGGACAACTGGAGGTGCTCCTCTTCGGGCACTGTTTTTGGGGAGCACTTTCATTGGTTCATGCTTTGAACCTGAATCGAATCAAACACTGTGTTCTCCTTCCATTCAGTGCACGGGTGGAGCACGCTCCCGAATAGCAAACCCCTAACCCTCCTCACCATACTTACGATTCCTCCATTCTCTCACCCATTCTGATTCTCTGTTTGGCCCGTGGATTTGAAACTCTTCAATGAGGATTCATGAGGAAAAGTTGGAAAAGAGCGTGATAATATTATACTTATCATTATCAGGTATCTTTTTCATTTTGGCTAGGGGGTGCAGATGCGTCTGTACGCCTGTCAGCAGCCGCCCCTGTTCCAGATATTGACAAGTTGGTTAGTTTTGCTGTGTTCTTAAGTAATTCCTGCTGATTCAGCACACTTAGACATCAGGGGGGCGCGAGTGTACCTCCGCTAACCTTCTTTTTTGGTATTTATAATAAATTTCATGAACAACCGTTGTGATAGTCGTTCTGGGTGTTCAACATTATTGATATTACGAGCAGGATTGATATTGCATGCCTTTGTTTCCCTCAAAAGAAACACCAGAGAACTCACGAGTGTAGCTGAAATATTTGCTGTTTTCATGAAACTCGTTCTATCAATCCTGCTTTGTGTTTTAACAATCATAAATCTTCAAGTTCCACGCATCACTTTCCCTGCTCCGTTTCTGTTTTTCCTATCACCCTCATCCCTTTTTTCGATAAATTTATCTTTTTTCTCTCACAAACTTCTCAATATTACACAAAAAAAGCTCATAAACTATGAAATAGAACATTCACAAATTACAAAACTAAAGTTTATAAATGTTTGAAAACAGTACACTGTTATTGTTCTACATCCTACTCTGCGTTACAATAATTACTATAATTATTATTATAACCATGGAGCGTACACCCCAGAAAGTGATCAAAAGCAGTTCGTCCATCCATGGGAAATCTTTGAGGAGTCAAGCAAGCGAAATCGAGCACAATGTTGCGTGGTGCCTCATTGACGTGGAAAAAGAAGTTGAAAAGAACCGAGATCTCCGGAAATATAGGGTCAGGTGGGGTAATAGGGAATTAGGGGTTAACGGGAACGAGCGACGTTAGCGCCCACGTGTAGGTTTGTTGAACCAAAACGCCGGAATCCTTATGGTCAACATTACTTCTGAGTGATTTAATATGATCCCGACATTTTTGGACGTTAGCAGCCACATTTGTGACAAGGCTGGTAACAGTCTTGAATGTTGTTTGAAAATCTTTTGAAAAGTTTTAAAAAGTTTTGCGCGCACAGTTGAGAAGCTTCTGGCGACTCCAGATTTCGAAGGTAAGACTCAGAGCGAAACTCTATGACTAGAAGACAGAGGAGTGGATAAATGCCATTCCGTATTGTATACAAACGCTGAATGCGGAAAAAGAATGTTGTTAGTTGGAATTTTTCATTCACTTTGCGGATTCCGAGGCGATTGTAAACAGGGGATTGAATTATCATTTTCGTCTATTTTTCTTTTTGTGCACCCCTTGGAATGAGTTTAGACGTCCAATTCCTTAAATAAGACTCCTTGTCTTGGTGCTTGGGACCCCTGATCGAGGGAGCCCTTGGAATAGATTGTTTAGTGTGACGAGGGTGATAGCTTTCATAATGGAAGTGTGATTGTTTGTTTGTCGATTTGATGCACTAAGGTGGAAAGCGTAGTGCCAGTAAGGCATATGTTTACATCGAGGAATGTCCAAATTGGCTTGAGGTTCTCTTTTCTGTGAATCCAAACCAAATTAATGACGTCAGTAAATTGGTAAAGGTAGCGTCTTTGAAAGGAATCCTTGTTTGAGATGTGCCATTAAGAGATACTACGTTAGAAATTCTTGAAAGCGATTCGGTTGTTAGGCTCTCAATGTGTTTGATCTAAGTTTAAAAGAGATACCCGCTACCTGCTAAGTATGTAGGTCTTTGTACCTACACATGTCATGTGTTAATGTATAAGTAAGATGTAGGTGGATTGCTCCGATCTCTAAGCAGCCTCACTTTGACCCGCATACGCGCCGCTACCGACACGACGGTTTTATAAATATGTCTGTGTGCCCGCTTGTTTCTTAATCAATTGATAAATTAGTTTTATGGTTTTCTTTACTTTCCCTAGAGGACCACTTATCGAGCTCCTTGGAGGAGGAAAAAGACTGGATGGTACTTAAAGATCTAATCTGCTGCCCAGATCTTCTTGCTTGCTCGCGTTTGAGTTATTACAACCTACAAATTTTTCGTAAATCACTTTTCCAATTCACAGCAATCACAACCGTTGTTTAGTGGAGTCATTGTCCTCCTAATGATGGTCAGTTTTCCTAATAAATTCTTCTGTATCGAAAATTTTCCTCGTATTCGGACAAGGTCTTCTACATTCACTTAGATTTCCATCACGTTAAACACCCAGAGGTGGGAGAGTTTCCAGCACCATCGGGGAGAGGATTGGATTCGGGTCCTCGTTGATTCTATCGATGAAGCGATCAGCTGCTGTCTGTGGGACTTCCTTCAAAGTGGGTATTTCCTGGTCCGGGTAATTTTTGTGATTGCTCACATGTCGGGGTGCATTGTAAATTAAACTAAGAGCACGATTTTGGAGGGTTTGCACTCTCTTAATTTGTGTATCACTAGCAGAAGCGCATATTTTGCATCCATACATCCATATGGGTCATACAACTGCTAGGTGAATTCTGCGTTTGAGATGTAGAGAGACGGTAGAAGGTGGTTGAACCAGGAATCGTAGTTTAGTGAGGCACAAACGTGATAGTGTGTCCTTGGATCATTATAACAAGCTTGATTGGTATGGATTTCAACCGATTTTGATGAAATTTTCAGGTAATATGCGGGCCAAGGTGAGAATGGTACCGTATGAGCCTAATTGCCACCAAATGAATACTTCGATCTGTTCATGCACAAACTTCAAGTCCGCAAAAAACAATTTTTTCTCGTCCTACTGGTCCGATTTCTCTCAAATTTGTAGGGTTGGCGAGGAAGGATGGCAACATCAAAACGATTATCTCTCTCGAACATACGAATCAGCTATTCAGTTTTTCAAGATCATGTAGAACAATTCAAATATATACGCCCCATTACGGATACTAGAAAGCTTTGTGCAACACTTAACTTAGTATGCCTACTATGCCATTTATAAATGGGTATAAATACGTTGCACCTTTTGAGTCTCCCTCTATGTAGCGTTAGCATTGATTTAACTCTCTCGAGAAGGCAATTTTGTTTCTCCAATTTCGCGATTTAGTCCATCTGAACAACTTATTTCGTTTCTAACAGCTTGTCCGTCATGGGTAAAACAATCCTGCATCATAGTTTTCATCCGAGTTTAATGAAATTTCCAGATAATGTCTGAGTTGAGCTGTAGCTGTGTAGCTTAGCCCCTAATTTCATCACTCCACAATCAATACCTCAATCTGCGCATGCGCAGACGAAAAATCCACCAAAAATCATTTCTTCAGATTATAGTGGTCCAATCTCGCTCAAATTCGGAAACAATCCGGAGCTTGCGGTCTGAAGCAAACTTGAAATCCATCAAGCGTCATTTTCTCTAGTTCTTGTGGTCCCAACTTGCTCAACTTTGGAGGATCGGTAGGGAAAGCCGATTTAACCTACTCATATTTCAACTTAATTCCAACTCGATCGTGGCATAATCAGTACGACAGGAACGCAGTAGGTGTTTGTTACAAGTCTGATGACGGATGTATGGCGTTGATGTATACGGAAACAGGTGGCAATTTCGACGTCTTTTAAGATTATTTACAACATGTCAATGATCTTGTTACCAATGTGAGGAAGATAAACTCAGTAAAGGGCTGTATCCGTGCACCCCTTGGCTTTTCACGAATATTGTAGCTGCACCCCACGGCCCTAGAAAAATCGGATACTAATTTCAAGAATCTGTTTACAGAGGTTTTAAATAACGTATTTCAAGTCAAACAATTTTCCATCCAAACAAACCAGGCCAAACTGTCATTAAACGTATACGAATTCATTTTTATATAGCTAAAAAAGTGTTCGTAGTCTGAAGACACTAGGAAACCTTGCTCAAAAAAGGATTAAATGGATTAATGGTCTGCTTTTTGCTTGATAACTTCCATACAAATAAGACTTTCTGATCATACTGGACGGCTTCTGGGAGTACATACAAAACGATAACAATAAACGAACAATAACGTTAACAAATCGTGACAATTGTTCTGTTCAGTTCTATTTTTGTAAGTTGTTTAGGAACACTCATAGTTTTGAAACGGATTTATTAACCATCAAATCATGAACTTCACTTCCTTGTATTGTACGTCCATGACCGGAAAAATGCTGATCCTGTTTATCTGACCTCTGGTAGTTGCTATTGCATGGGGAAAGAGTACTGATTGATAATAATTCACAATGCGATTTTTTTCTCAACCTCTTTGCTGAGATATGCTATTTTTACAATAAAGAGTTTTTTTTTCAAAAAATCGCGTTTTTCGCCATTAAAACGCTTTTTTCTCGGCAATTTCCCAACATTTTTGCACATTTGACCACATTTTCGGAATCTGCGTTAAATTTCCTATAAGATGAAGTTACTTTGATTTCCAAAACGCATCTTCCAAACACCGAAATTTTCAATCAAAGATGAACATTTTTCGCAAAGTGAAATTTTTCAAAAACTTGGAACGCTTGGCGTGACCACAAAAATAATTTTTTTCGTTGTCAAATTTGATAAAAACTTCTCCCACTTCTAAGCTTTCCAACGGCGTCTCAACCATTTAATTCTGATTGGAATTGACGGAGAAATTAAAGTTCGAATGCCAGAAAACGTGTAGTTCGTTTTAACGTAAGTTGGTAGGTGACGTACGATATGGGCCACAGAAACTGATTTTTCTCGATTTCAATTAATGTTTTCCGGCATTCAACCACAGGTTCGAATTGGGCGTTAAATTTCCTGTAAGAAGAGGTTCATTTTGTTTCCAAATTTTTTTTTTACACATTTATCACAATTCTCAATTTTTAATTTTTTACAGTACCTGGAAAAAAATTTTGGAAACAAAATGAACCTCTTCTTACAGGAAATTTAACGCCCAATTCGAACCTGTGGTTGAATGCCGGAAAACATTAATTGAAATCGAGAAAAATCAGTTTCTGTGGCCCATATCGTACGTCACCTACCAACTTACGTTAAAACGAACTACACGTTTTCTGGCATTCGAACTTTAATTTCTCCGTCAATTCCAATCAGAATTAAATGGTTGAGACGCCGTTGGAAAGCTTAGAAGTGGGAGAAGTTTTTATCAAATTTGACAACGAAAAAAATTATTTTTGTGGTCACGCCAAGCGTTCCAAGTTTTTGAAAAATTTCACTTTGCGAAAAATGTTCATCTTTGATTGAAAATTTCGGTGTTTGGAAGATGCGTTTTGGAAATCAAAGTAACTTCATCTTATAGGAAATTTAACGCAGATTCCGAAAATGTGGTCAAATGTGCAAAAATGTTGGGAAATTGCCGAGAAAAAAGCGTTTTAATGGCAAAAAACGCGATTTTTTGGGGGAAAATAGCTAATTCACTTGTGTTCGACTTTGTTCTTCCATTTTCATGTAAAACAAATTTTGTGTTCAGAAAAGAAAAATAATGTTATATATCAGCTGGAACCTAGATGTCCGAATTAGCGTGATTCTGGGGTGTACGGAATCATTCTATACTGAGTGTTAGTGTCTCACCCAACTTCACAAACGTTTGGTTTGTGGGTTGATAACCTAGGTACTAAAGTTCATTCTTAAAAACAATAAACCACGAGTTTCTTACTAAATTTGCTCAGTTTAAACGAGGGTTTTCTTGTTTTCGAGCCTGTCACCAAGGGACACATCAGTGAAGAACGCATCACTTGTACTCCTTCTACGCGCTACTACAGTTTCGATTCTAACTCCCAGGTGTTATCTAATCCCGCACTCTAGAAAACCATTAACAAAGCTAACGGGTCGGAGCTTTACGATCTTGGCTGGTGCTACTGTAGGTAAACTTTCCTACTTCTCCTTCCAACTTACCTTCCCTGTCAACCATCTTCCCCTCCTAAGTCGTTGCATCTTCCTTTTATTTCTGTCTCGTGTGAGAGATTTCCGAGACTTTTTTCTCCGATCCGTTATGAGTTTTTTTTCTGTACGTTTTTGTGAGGTTTTTCTTTTTCCGTGCCGCGGAGAGGAAACAAGTCACAGATAACGTGAGGTTAGAGTGAAATAAGAAAAAGAAAAGGGTCATCACTGAAGCTCTTAACTGGGTCTTGGGTGGAGGCTGGAATGAGGTTAAGGTGTTGAGGATTAGCTCGGAGGGGACCCTCCAACTGGAGTCTCTTCCTTGACAATCTCCTTTGAGCTGTTAATCTCGATGGATGACGGGTGCGGTGAGGCAATGAACGAAGTGTGATTGATGGGCTCGTCGGGGACTTTCATACAGGCAATGACTTTTTACTTTCCCAACATCCCCGAAGATTAAAAAAAAATTGAGTAATGAGTGTTTTCATTCAGTAACATTACTAAGGGACAAAGGATCTTTTCTGTCAACTAAACTGTTAAGTGAGTTTAGTGTACTAGCGTGAGTTCGTGTTGTAATTACTTATTCCCAGGCCACATGTCTGACCTGTACATAGGATTTTCCAAACCAGGATAATCTTTGGTAGAGTTGCGATATTCATCGCGAAATTTGGAACGATTACGCTCCTCCAGTTCCAATTAGACGATCAGTTCCAAACTGTTCCGGCTGTTTCAAAAGCCAACTTATGTCACTCATAAGTCTACCGAAACCCATCAGATGTTAATTTCTCGTACAATTTCGCTAGTGTCTAGAATCCCAATTGGAATAATAAAGGAAGCCGATAAGGGATTATAAAATTTCTTTGTCTTGTTATAATTTTTTTAAACGAAAGTAAATTTTTACAAGTGAGATGAAAAAATGAAGACTCATCGAGGTTGTGAAATAACTCCAGTTCCCTCGGCCCTCAAGACGAATTCCTTACTTTACGTTAGGGTTCCATCCGTTACTCCTACTTTACTCTGTGGATTTCTAGCCGAACCAC